>CM042394.1:14871513-14931513 GCA_023634145.1 Thymallus thymallus | reverse complement strand
GTTTTACAAAGGTTTTAGCTGTCCTTTTTATCACTGAGGCACTTTTTTTCTCAGCGCTGAACATTTACGTGAGTCCTCAATTATTTATAACCGGATCCAGCTCCTAGATTTAGAACATGCAGCGCTATTGCACCCCAGGGAAAAGTTAGATATTCCGGACGAGTTGAAATGGAGACGGCGTGGATGCAGGGCAAGTCGGAAGTGTAAGGGATAGCTGAGTAAGTATTATACGGCCTATCATTATGGGCAACGTGAGATCGCTACATAACAAGGTGGATGAGCTTGAGGGTCTGGTCCATGGGCAAAGAGACTACCGGGAAGCTAGCCTATTGTGCTTTACAGAGACATGTAAAGCACAATAGAAAAAACATCCCCATAGAGAACGTAACTATCAGCGGTTTCCAGACCATCAGAGCGGACAGGGATAGCGTTTCTTCCGGTAAGAGTAAGGGAGGGGGACTGGCTTTATTAGTTAACAACAGCCATATTACTGTTAAGGAACAGTTTTGTAGCCTGGACATTGAGCTGTTAGCCGTTAGCCTGAGACCCTACTATTTGCCAAGGGAATTCCCGGTGGCCATTGCTGTTATTGTTTACATCCCGCCCTCCACTGACTCAAACACAGCGTGTGACGTCATCCACTCTGCTATCGCAAGGTTACAGACAACGCATCCCAGTGCCTTCTTTGCCATGCATCTCTCTGTTCAACACTGCCAACGTTCAAACAGTTCGTGAAGTGCCCAACTAGGAATAATACAACTCTGGACTTGTTATATGCTAACGTGAAGGATGCATACAACTCCACTGCACTCCCTCCCCTCGGTAGATCGGATCACAACCTTGTCCCTCACCCCACTCTACAGGCCTATGGTCCAACAGCAGCCAGCAACCACTAGGACCATTAGGAGATGGTCCCCGGCTTTGAAACAACAGACTGGGATGTGGTCTGTGAGGCTCATGGGGAGGACATTAATGGACTTACAGACTGGAATGGGCTGGTAACTCCGGGGCTCTGTACAAAAGATGGCCAGTGCCATCTTTTTTGCAGTGATGTGCTGGTGCGCCAACATAAAGGCTGGTGATGCTTCTCGGGTAAATAAGCTGATCAGGAAGGCTAGCTCTGTTCTGGGGATTAGCCTTGACACTCTAGAGGAGGTGGCGGAGAGACGAATCCTGGCCAAACTGCTGGCCATCATGGACAACGTCACCCACCCGCTACATGCCATGGTTATGACGCAGAGGAGCACCTTCAGTCACAGACTGATCCCACCACGGTGTGCCAGACAGCGCTACAGGAGGTCCTTCCTGCCGGCGGCTATTAGACTATTTAATGCCTCACCGGGGTGCCGTTCCGTCTGCAACATAGACCTGGAACTGTTGGGGCGTTAGGACCTAGTTTAACAATTATGCATCCATCCATGAGTAACTCTGGTCTGTAATCACTCATTCACTCAGGATTTATTCATTCAGGACTGTAATACATATTCATGTACAGTTGTTATATCATATCACGTGCCATATTGTAAGTAATTCTTGGACTGAACTTACGTAGTCATTCACTCAGAAATGCATATTAGTATCCTGTCAGTTGTATTTTTGTTTCATTGCTTTTAGTATATTGAATGTGCAATACGTGCATTTATCTGTAATTAAAGGACTGCACTAAGGACTGTATTTTAAGGGAATCCCACCCCAACAACCAGTATACAGTATCAGTTCTCTGTTTGACTAGTATGAAGCTGCGGCTTGTAGTATTGCTTCTCCATACTGTTATATATTCCCTTTGAATCTGGTAATGTTTTTATCCCCTGTTCAGTCATTGAGTCATTGAAGTGTGAAAGTACCATACAGTCTGGATTCGAACCAGGTTGCCTGTAGTGACGCCTCTAGCACTGAAATGCAGAGTCTTAGACCACTGCGCCACTTGGGATCCCAAATATATTATTCAACTTTGGGTAGAAAACCAATATATTTGGCTCGCTCTGAATATAAATTGTGGTCATCCTCACAATTCAAGCCAGTCCTCCATGAAAGTAATTTATTTATTTATTTATTTATTTATTTATTTATTTATTTTTTATTTTTATTTTATTTTATTTTATTTATTAAGCACTTTTACACAACTTGTCATTGAACAAAGTGCTGTACAAACACATAAACAATCATGACAACATACATCATTAACACCACATAAAATATCAATGAAATAAAATAAACCCCTCAGTTTGATAAACCTACAAATGCAACTACTAAACCCCATCAAATGCTAGAGCTAGGAGGTATTCTTTAAGCTTATGTTTAAAAACAGTAAATGTACGTTCCAATCTGATAAAAGGTGGTAGATCATTCCAGAGTTTAGGAGCTATCGCTACAAATGCTCGATCTCCACTTCTCCGCTTTGTTCTTGGAGTCGTTAAAACCAGCTGGTCAGCTGACCTCAAGGACCGTTTTGGTTCGTATTTCTTAATAAGATTTACAAGGTACAATGGAGCCATACCATGCAGTGATTTGTGAACAAAAATTAAAATTTTTAGATTTATTCTGTAGTCAATTGGTAGCCAATTTAAAGAGCTCAATACTGGGGTAATGTGGTCTCGCTTACGAGTACCCGTCAAAAGTCTTGCAGCGGCATTTTGAACTAATTGTAAGCGCTTTATCAGTGTTTTATTTATGCCGACATATAACGCATTGCAGTAATCTAGTCTTGTAAATATAAATGCATGAATGAGCTTTTCGAGATCACTAGTAGACAGAAATGGTTTCACTTTCGCTATTAATTTCAGATAATAGAAACAAGACTTAACAACAGAATAAATCTGTCTCAGATTTAATTCAGTGAGTCCTTCTCTTAGCA
Organism: Thymallus thymallus; assembly: GCA_023634145.1. Lineage (NCBI taxonomy): Eukaryota > Metazoa > Chordata > Actinopteri > Salmoniformes > Salmonidae > Thymallus > Thymallus thymallus. Next base: position 14,928,659 of record CM042394.1, on the reverse strand, counting down.
ACCTAATGCTTCATCCTAACTCTCCTTGAATAGTGTTGAAGGCTAAAGCAATGCTAGCAGCAGCCGCATGCTAGCCTTGGATGTAATTCATTTCTTGTGGACGTTGCCATGGATGGCAGCCAAGTTCCTCAGTAGAAGGGAGGGAACACAGATGGGTGAGGGCGACTCGGCCACTCTCACACAGGCTCTGATCTCTAATAAGCCCTCCATGACACCAGGAGAGGGGAGAGAGGTCGTGACTGGAGAATCCAAAACTGGATTCGAACCCATTCCCTATATGACACGACACAAACTATACTGGAGACGGGGAATGTTGTGTCTGCTACTGGGCTAACTCTCCTCCCTCTCAGTTTTTTGGCTGTGTCATATCTCACCTCATATGGTAGCCAGCGATTTGATTAAGATTAAAATCATGTAAGCTAGTTGCTGCTAGTATTGAGGGTTTTTTCTTTCATTATGCTGACAAAAATTGTATTTCATAAAGTGAATGAATGCATGCAAAGAACTTTGCATTTTTCTATTTCATTTCAATATGAAAAAATATATTGTAGGCCTAAATTATGGTTGTTGGTCATTATCTTTTCACAATGAATGATTCATGCAAAGAACCTTGAGCCTTTCCATTTTAATTGAATTATATTGAAGAAGAACAGTCCTGACTGTTGTGTATTTCTCAATAATCTCTAACAAATGTGTTTTCCAGTCAGTAAGGCTTTCCATTGAATTTGAATTTTATTGAGGTACAAAAGTATTTTTTACTATCCCGCAGAAATGTGTCTCTTGCTTTGAGCACTGTTTTTCATTCTTAAAAGTATAAATACCTTTTTTGTTTTTTTTTCGCCATTTGCTTCTCTTCAATCCCATTATTACAAACTGTATTTGATATGTCTTTGTGAGATTACATTTTCTCAGTCCCGTAATGCATTATGTTTGCGGTCTTGCTAAGAGATGAAATGCAGTCCGAGAAGCTATTCTGATGAACGCTATTCTGAGCACTCCCATGTAACATTACTTGTTTCATTGCATACAACTGGAGTTTTTTTCTGATAGGCCCACTGTTACACCTTTCTGATGAATCCTCTGAACTGGTTTATTCAGATATACTAGTTGAAATGTATTCATTTGAGACTTTCTCTCACTCTATAGCCTCAACATTGACTCATTGATGATTCGATTTTCACTTAATAAGGCCCATTCATTTCCAGGTACAATCAGTTTGGCCAGTTCCAATACTTAAAATCACAAATGGTTCAGTTATGTGGTGCCAGTCAGTTAAGCTGCCAGTTTCCCCCTCCTTGATGCCTGAAGAAGCACTCACATGCTGCATTTTAATTATGAAATTCCTCTGTCCTCTCATATGCGTCAGTTAGTTTGTAATTGTAATTAGCTTTGTCATAAAAATAACAAGAAAGTACCTCACTTGTGTGTGTGGGGAGATTGTGGCGTTACTGTTCGGCTATAAATACACTTCAACTAACAATTGCGCCTTTGAGAGGCGCAAGTCTTTGAACGAACAGAAGACATACAAGAAGTGGCATTCATACTTACTATAAAACTGTGATACATGGTAATTTTAATAATTTATTGTAATATAACATAGAATAATGTCAAATAAACTAATCTGACAAGTCTTATATGTACAAGGTCTCATACTTACTATAAAACTGTGATACATGGTCATTTTAATAATTTATTGTAATATAACATAGAATAATGTCAAATAAACTAATCTGACAAGTCTTATATGTACATTCATATTCCATATACCTGAATTATCCTCTTCTATTCCAGATTGGTTACTGGGAGGTATATGACGGCTCAGCCATCAGAGAACTGGAGGGCTCCCTGTCAGGAGCCATCAATGGCATGCACATCTCACAGGACGGACAGCACTTTGTCACTGGTACAGTACGCTTTACATTGGTTTTGTTGGTTGAGTTGAAGGGGTAGAGCATGAGTTGATTTGTGATCTTGCCAACTGTTTGGCTTGACAATGACATAGGAGTTGGTACAGCTCAAACAGATCTAGGACTAGGCTACTGTTGACTACCATCAATCAACAACAGCACATGGTCTGTCCATGAAATATCTCTGTATCGACTTTCAGTAGCTTAAAACTGTCACGAAGAGCACGCGGTTCGGTTAAGAGTCCAGCATGCGGTTCGATCAATGTTATTTGGGCTTTGCCGTAGAAATAAACTAAGAATATGTGTCTATGCTGGCCAACTTCAGGTGGAGACGAGAAGCTGGTGAAGGTGTGGGACTACTCAGAGGGCGAGGTGACGCACGTGGGCGTCGGCCACAGCGGCAGCATCACCAGCGTTAAGATCTCCTCCAACAACAGAAGCATGGTGAGCACCAGTGTCGATGGGGCCGTGCTACGGTGGAGGTACCCCCACCCCTCCTCTCCCTAGAGCACTTCCCGGAGGCCAGGAGAACAGAGGGTCAAAAAATCCCACGACCCTATGATCTTTGACCCACACAGCCTACAAACTTTAAACTTTTGACCCTGCCCAGTCCCAATGCACACCTGTCCTCACACCAAACAGCTCTGTAGAACTCATGAACACTACCAGTAGTGCTATCATAGAGCAAATGTTTCATTCATTCATGAAAATAAATGGATATAATTTTGATTGTGCGATATTGACTGAAGTATGTATTACTAGCTACATTTTGCTTGTTGAAGGTAATTGCATAGTTATAGTGTTGTATTCGCCATACTCTAATAATATACTGTATCAACAAACTTGGTAGACATGTGTTCTAATATGCATGGAATTAACCTAATTTATTAACTTAATAAATTGACTTAGGGACTCTTAACCGAATCAATGCAGAACTGGATATTGTAGTCACAGAACATTCTAAAGATACTCATCTGCTTCATCATAGCATTGAATAGCATTCTCTCATATCTTCTGTGGGAAGAACAGAAGTGATTGTGTCCTCTCTCTTTTTCCCATTGAAACACTGTGAATGTAAAAAGGCAGACTACACAGTACATTAAATGCATATTTCATACAGATATGACTGTCTTGTAAAGAAGAGGCCCAGATCCACGGGCACTTTAGCACACTGCTGCTGTCAGCTAATCTATCACTGGAGATTCCCCAGAGACTTCGGTAAGGAGAAGATGTGTGTGTGTGTGTGAACAGCGAGCCTCTTGGAATTCCTCCCTCTTCCCAAAGTCATTCCCCTCTTGATTGCTCAGAAGCTCAAAACTCAATAATTAATAGCTACCCCACTAGTCTGCTACCCACAAAAAGGGAGAGCAAACCTGCAGTACGCTACGGACGGACCAAGTCAGCAAAACATAACCTACACTGTAAAATAGGGCATCCCATCTAACTGCCCATGCACACGCACACACACACTGAATACTCAGGAGGCCGTGCTATAAGATAAGAGTACTGTATAGCCCTATAGGGTAAGAGTTTGAGTTTCTGACTCATTACAGAAGTTTGGAACCGGGGGCTGCAGAGTGCAGACTCCTCAGAAATACAAGTTTCCCTATAACACTGCAATACTATCGGAAGAGAAATATGCATATTATACATCTGCTTGAGTAAATCAGCACATCTGGCTCACTAAATCCAATCTTTGGTCTTGGCGAGCTGTGAAATTAAAACCGAAACTGATTGAGAATATCAGTAGTGTTTTGCACATTACGGTACAAAACATGCAGTACCAAGTAGCATTAAGAACATTTATTCTCTCTTTCCCATCATTTGATTCCTCCACGTGTGTGTGTCTCCAGATTGCAGTGAGGCAGGGGGGGGGATGTGCTTATTTTTAGGACATTTGTTTGATAGTCGTGATGAATAATCAAATCAAAGTTGATTGGTCGCGTACACAGATTTCCAGATGTTATCGCAGGTGCAGAAAAATGCTTATGTTTCTAGCTCCTACGGTGTTGTAAAATCTCCCAACAGTGCAGTAATATCTCCAACAGTGGATTATTAGATGAGGCATTCCATCAGAGGATATGATATTGCAGGTGCAGTCTATTACCGTGCCATCGCCAGGCTGCAGAACATTCTCAGTCTGAAACAGTAGGGGGCTCCTGCACACCTCAAAAATATCATTATTTTCCGTTGGGACCATGTTGTAACAGAGGCCATGCGCCGTAGCCTACTCACATTATGCCAATATAGATTATAGTAAAAAAGGAAATAAAAGGTACTGCACCGTGCAGACCTTGTATTGCTCTGATACAAAATAGGTTCAGTATTTGTTAATATAGGCCTACAGAATGCTTGTAATAATGTTGATTAAACTATACGCAATAGTCCTTATCGTGCATCTAATAATAGAAGGAGCGTATACGCCTGTTACTAAATGAGAGTCAGCAAGCTTATTCAAGTTGTCAATAAGGCTAATATCCATACATTTCAGAGTCCTGTCACTACGTGCGCCACTTTCAATACAGGCTAAACCAGTAGGAGGGCGGGAATTACGCGCACTATCCACCAAACAGAAAATCACTCCAGCAGCGCTCGGAGAGGCGAGGGAGGGAGGAAGACCGCCGACTGTATGTGCTAGAGCACTGTGTCAACGCCGAAGAAGAAGTATTGAGGTTCACTACGACAGAGGACCATGGAGTTGATGACAACTCACCTACACGGTGGTTACTGGTTACAGGTGCCCGCCGCTTCACCGTTTTACCAGCGAACCAGTGTGACAAGTGCGCGCCGAGACCTGGCAGGAATGAGCGGAATGTCTGAGGGACATTGTTTAGTCATGTGCCTTCACCTCCTTATTGTCTGTTAGCGGAGACCAGAGTGGTTTCGAGAGGAGGAGGGGTGCGGACAGACTGGTAGGAGTCTATTGCTTCATTCGTTGTTTCGTTTTCACCTCTTGTTACCTGCTAAATAACCAGCCACCATGGATAACCACAGGGAGAATAAGATGAGAAAACAGTCCGTGAAAACCAAATCGACAAAACGCAAAGAGAAGAAATACAAAGCCGGGAAGCTTTTCAGAAGGAAATCGTTGAAGTCCGTTGGGAATTTTATGAGCAGGATACTGAAAACTTTGGGAACTTTGACACACTTTGGCGACGTCGAGACACCTGACGGCGAGGATGATGATGGCGGGTTCCGAGACAGTGGCAATTCAGGGAATTTTAATAAAGATGAACTTCAGGTCTCGAGGGAGATTAAGGTGAAGAAGAGTGCCTCAACTTTGTCTTCTCATGGATCTATAAAAGACCGACTGTCGTGGTGCTATGGCGACAAAACTCCTGGAGTCCTTGGGTTGAAGAATCATGGGAACACTTGTTTCATGAATGCGGTGGTTCAGTGCCTCAGTAATACGGACCTGCTGGCCGAGTACCTTGGTTTGGAACAATACAAGTCTGATTTGTGTCAGGGGAGAGTAAACGGAATTGTAAAAAACGAGGACGCACAACTTGCCAGGGGTGAGGTGACCACACAGTTGGCATCATTGGTGCGGGCGCTTTGGACCCTCGAATATACCCCTCAACTGTCCGTGGATTTCAAGGTGAGAGATCTGTGTAGAAATTCCCCTAACAGTTCCCTCTCTTGTTCACTTTCTAGGCCTATTTACTGTTTCTGCGCGACTCTGATCAGGAGAAATGTTCAAAGATCAGAGCCATCGCGTGCCTACGCAGTCGGTTTACAGTTTCCAGCGCAGCACTTCATTCTAAAAGGATTGGAATTTGCGAATGATTCAAAAACCAAGTAAATATTTAACTAAAGAGAACACATGGTTCCTTTGACATTATGGTTTGTCATAGTAATTACAGTAGGCCTGTGTGTGGGTGGTTATATCAACGGGCAGGCAACAGGTTTCCACTGGGCACAAACTGGTTGAATCAACGTTGTTTCAACGTAATTTGTCAACGTATTGTGACGTCGAAAATACATTGGATTTGAAAAAAGTCATACATTTAAACTGTTATTTTGAGGGTGAAATTTAAACCACATGATTATGTCATCATTGTAACCAATTGTCAACATAGACAAACCTTGTATATGCTAAAATATGTTGAATTTCATTCCCATTAATTCGGTCTCCCATCCAGGGTTTTAACCAAGCCTAGCTTTGTTATTTGTCACTGACTAATAGTCTACTACCTATCGTGGGATTGATTATTGAGAGATCTCCTAATAATACATATATTAGCTTTTGCTATCAAAGTAATTCCAAAGGGTAGGTTTAACAAAGCAAATTATATGTAAACATACTTCATAAGTCATATACTGTATCATCAATGATACTATTTAGGCCTATATAACATTCGCAAAGTTATCAAAAGCTATTGTTTCAATTCAACCCAGGATTCAACTAAACATAGACAATACATATAGGCCGATGGTTTCAAGGTAGGATTAAATCAAATCAAACTTTATTTAAAGTTAATTTAAAATTAGATTAGATTAAGTCTTATTCTTTAATTAAACATTTTTGTTGACATGGAGACGTGAATCCAACATATGATTTTATTATTTTATTTTTTATTTTATTTTTTATTATTAACTTATAGACAAACTGGACAATGAATTGTGTGGTTGGCAACGCAACCAAATATCAACATTTGAAGGAGATATATCTTCTGCTTGGATAGTTCAATCTGTGCCACTGACATACATGTTATTTCCACAATTGCGCCCACACTGCTCGCTCGTGCCAACAAGTGTCTGCGTTGCCAGGCGCTAAAATAGAAGTTGGTTCTATTTGTGACGCAGAACGCGCTGCAAGTCCTGCCTCTCCCAACTCCTCATTGGTTTTTAGAAGCATATATACCCACGTGCCATCTCCTCATTGGTTTTTAGGAGCATATACCCACGTGGGTGATTGAAAGATGAACTGAGGTCGGTTGTGGTAATGCCCCTTATTAAAGTTAGTTGCAAATCGCCATATCAAGTCCAAAGAAGAAAAAGAAGCCTGGAAGGAGGAGAGATGACTAGAAACAATTTGGTTGACCGTTTTATCAGTGGATTAATTGTCGGAGTAGAGGACCTTGTGCATATCAGGTAAAATAACAACCCAATGTTTATATCCCAGGATTAGCTAGCAACAAATAGCTAGCTAAATAGGACGAATGATCTAGCAACAGATAGCTAGCTAAATAGGACGAATGATCTAGCAACAACAAGCTATCTAGCTAAATAGGACGAATGATCTAGCAACAGATAGCTAGCTAGCTAAATAGGACAAATGATCTAGCAACAGATAGCTAGCTAGCTAAATTGCCATAAATGTTTAATGCTTTTCGACCTGTTCCCAAGTTAATATAATAGGTTAAGAGTTTGTTTGATATTTCAACCTGCGTGTCCGGATCACGTTTGGGCCAAAATCTATTTGTGCACGATGGCGCACGGGGACGCACAGGGACGCACGGGGACGCACGGGGACGCATGCACAAAGTTAAAGAATAGGACTAAATCTAATCTAATCAAAGTTTAAATGCACTTGAAATAAAGTTCTTGGTTGAGATGGAGACGTGAATCCAACATATCAATTATTCATCTGTAGACAAACTAGAAGTAATGCCGGACGAAGTAAGTGACAACCAAACACAATTCAATATTACTTTTGCAATGCAGTAAATAGCCTATTATTAACTTGTCCACAAGTTAACTAATGATATGTTGGATTCACTGGGAATTCAACACATTTCTGGCTGTCTTTATGAGTGAGTGAATAAAAGTTGCAATCTTATTGATCAACATCTCAACCAAATATTACCCATCATTGAAATGATGTGGTGTGACTGGAGGGAGTACAGCTAAGACCAGAAGCATTTTAGCTAACCCTAAGCCTAACCTGTTACCTAAGTTGTACCTGTACTCCCTCTAGTCAGAACCGACTCAACAGTTAAGCAGACAGGTAGCATTTCAGGGGAGGAGCCTGTGGCAATGGTCAAAACTGGTGTGACATGTACTAGCAGTACAGGCAGTGTCAAAACTCACATGTTTGGATTAATGTTGAAATTCTGGTTCTCTTTTTCTTTTCCCCTCTACACAAACATGGTCCAAACCATGTGTCAATGCCTATTGTCTAACGACCATTGACCACACTTCAGGACACATTTGCTAGCTAATAAGCATGCTGTGTGTGTGTGTGTGTGTGTGTGTTTGTGTCCTGTGGCTAGGAGGAAGGGAGTGGTACTTCACATACAGAGGTGGTGCACAGAGTTTACCCAATGCTGATGAGAGTGAGCCAGACCAAGTCAACACAGCGGTCAGGGACTGCCAGGAAAGCAGGCCAGAGTCCCAGACGGCTGAGTCTGCACAGGTGTCTGGCCTGATGATGTATGAATATGTATGTCTATGGTCTGGCCCCACAGGGACACCTGTGGCTGGTCATCCAGGGGCGCAGTGCCCAAAGCAAATACCCCTGGGCCTGGGTGAATGACGTTGCTCACTGTCATGTACCAGAATTCTGTATTAGAACATTTTGATTTGGTTCGGCTTGTTATAGGCTCTAAGCTTATTATGATTCTAGCAGTAATTTGTGGAAATCGAACTGAGATGCAAAGATAGAGGTCTATAAGGTGAACGATTTTCATAAGCTCCAGAACAGGGATGGCAAAGTGAGATAGTTGTTGAAGCTTATACTTTAAACTTTGTGTGCAGAGTCCCTCAAAAGACTGCACTTGGGTATAGACATTCCCATCCGTTCATTCTGATTCATTTCCTCCTCTCACTGTGGTTATAAGGATGGCCTTGACTCTGCCTGCCAGACTTTAACAATACACTGAGTTCTATCTGTTGGTCCTCTTTGGATGAGATGAGGACGTTTACTGCTGTAGCAGTGCAGCCCAGTGCATTTAGCCTGGGAAAGGAGGAGAAGGTGGAGACCCCCTACTGAGCTAGCTCCACTGGTGCAGCAATGAGCTCAAAAACAAACAAGAAAAGTGTTGGTGAAAGACAGGAAAACACCCACCCATCCATTTACTCCCGTCCCCCATAGGAATGGTGCTAGTTTGTGATGAGGAAGGATTCTGCACAGTCGTTCTTTGACAGCTAATTGTTACTGTCAATGTCAGTGTGCTTCTAAAGAGCACTAGTCAGAGGTATTGGCTTGGTAAACAAGTTCAACAGTGACTGAGTGAGGATAAATTTGGCTCTGCAAGCTTTTCCCTTCCCTCACTTTCCTTGCCGAGTCTGGAGGTGGTGGTTGTATCATTGTGTCTCCATGGCTCCTGTGTAGGCGGTGGTGGGCGAGAGTGGGAGTCATGTCGGTTGTTTTGGAGAACAGGCAGAGATGCTGTGTTTTTTTTCTTCCTTTCTCTTCTCTCTTCTTTAAAGAGCTACGGTACTCACACGGTCTCTCTCTCTCTCTCTCTCTCTCTCTCTCTCTCTCTCTCTCTCTCTCTCTCTCTCTCTCTCTCTCTCAATATTTGCCTTTAAACTTAGAAAATGGCTATACTAGAATCACTGGTAGACGACAACAGTCAGTTTAATTGGTCCCGCACTAAACTAAAACCATTAGAAACAGCCTGCCTCCTCATGACTCAGTGAGCAGGGCGATACTACTTCCTTATACCTGAAAAGCTCTGACAATACAATATAAGGAAGAACACAGTGAGAAATATGTCTGTGATATGTCTATAGTAAGCACTGCAATTTGAGCGCATTTCCCATAGATTTCTTCACCATACATCAATTGAAACTACACTGGGCTGTAAGATCACCCAATCACGTAGAAGGGGGCTGGAACGACATGACTCCCCACTTTATCTTAGTGAAGGGAATGGCACAGAAACGGTTAAAGGATTGACAGCTTCTTGAAGAATACAACGTAAATGCCTCACGAGCTTTAGTACAACTGTCTTACCCCTCCGTGTCCCAAACGATACGGTTATTTTACTCAATTGTTCAGCTTTACTGCAAACTACGTTGTAGGGCTGCCGTTTGAACGACACATTGAGCCTTTAGGAAACAGTAACAGCTCAGACCCTCGTTCTTCCCACACACATTTACTGCCTCCACTATAAGTCATAGAGACTGCGTCCCAAATGGCACCCTATTACCTACAAAGTGCACCATTTCTTTACCAGAGCCCTATGGGCCCTGCTCAAACGTAGTGCACTTTATAGGAAATACAGTTCCATTTGGGACGCAGCCATAGGAGATTAAACTTCTCCATTACAGTAGGGTTTACAGAGAGCCTTTCCCAGGCTGTAAACCAATCGCAATCAACCTTTGTTTCCTTCTCTATTCTTGATGGTAGTAAATCCCACGTTAGGGACGTTGTCGCGGAGAAGAGGCAAAGGCTTTGGGCTTTACTCCGTCGACACACTGGCACCATATCTGGATGAGGGTTATGTTATGTTACCGAGACTCTTGGGGAAATGAAATCTCGGGAGAGCCTTGCATCCAAAATATTATGTTGTCTTGCCATAATAAATGATGGTTTTTCATTCTTTTGGAGGTGAATACATGGACATGAAGTCTAGCATCCAAACTAGTACGTCCTCTGCCGTCACAAATAGGGATTTTCATTGTTCATTCTTTTGGAGCTGAATTCAGATACAGTATAGACGCAGATTAATCAGGATCAAAGAGTTGGATGAGTTTTGGGCCCAAAAACTCTGACAAGGGCGTCTAGCGTGGGGAGTCAGGAGACAGGCAAGGGCATTTGCTTGGCGTGTTGCGGTGGGCCGAGGTTTGTGTTTCTCTCCCCCCCCGACCTGTGGTCGTCCTCCAGGGGAGAAACGGGGGGAGGCTGGGTCGTCTGGATCTCAGCTGAGATTGATGAGTGGAAAGAATGGAGAAAATGAGTGCGGGAACGAGGGAGGCAGAGTATGGGGGGAAAAGAGGGAGCAGAAGACATTGTTGAGCGGAGGGAATGGAAGGAGAGGCAGGGGAGGCCTGGTTAGCGGAGGAGAGGAGCGCCACCCAGTAACACCAGGCTGCTGCTGTATAAAAATTCAACAAGGAATGGAGGTGCCAGTAATGATGGTGATGGATACAGTCCAGGCTCATTCCTGCCAGGCAGCAACATCTGCTCTTGCGTGTGTGTGTGTGTGTGTGTGTGTGTGTGTGTGTGTGTGTGTGTGTGTCAACATCACAGCCTCTAAAGCTTATGTAATGTCATAATTCCTCATGGTTCTCCCTCCCAGACTGTCATTGTGGAATCTAACAAGGTCCATTTGACAGGTCAGGCTGGGGTGAGGTGAGCTGGGGTGACCCTGTAAATGTGTTTTTGAAGGAGAGTAGTCATTTTGTTGATGTATGGCATATTCCTAGTCCCGACGGAGCTCTCCTTATACCTTGCTGTTTACACTGGAAGTGATGTGGGGTTCTTGAGAACCCCACGCTGAAGAGTGGAAAGTCAAACACTCTCCAGCTCACTGTCTTGGTAGTGTGTGTGTGTGTGTGTGTGTGTGTGTGTGTGTGTGTGTGTGTGGGTGTGTGATGTTAATGCCTAGTGGGTATTGTCCGAGTGTGCGGGTCTCCACCTCTCCTAAGATTTGAGAGGGTGAGAGAGGACGACACTGTCAACTTCCCCTGGAGACTGTTTAGGTTAATGGTGGACCTGCATTTATTTAAGGCTAGGTTAGGTCACCCTGGACTGTATTTTGAGTGTTTGCAATCGTTTCTATCCGTCTCTAGTCTCACCCTCCAGCAAATGTTTGCCTCACCTCTCTAGTAAAAAGCCACTTGCAAGGCACGTGACGTGACAGAAAGAGATTGCACTGTAGTACCCTATAGTATAGTGTGGCCATGGAGACCAGCAGTACCCTAAAGACAGCTGAGGAGTGCAAACAGCTTTTAAAGAGGCAAGCAAATATGTTCCGGCATCTCCAGCTGTCACACACTCAAACACACAGAGACGCACGCAAAGTAATAAATCATTCAATCCAGCAAACAACTATGTGGAAAACACATTTGACATTTCTACTTCTTGACATAGTAGTCTTTGGCTATCCAATTCTAAATGTCCCAACCGACACGTTTTACACCCATGTTCTCTCAAATCTCTTCAATGTTGACCAAATAGCCTGGATTATCATTCCCATGTTCCCTGTGGGGACAGAAACACAGTAAGTCATGTTTGTTTTGGCACTTTCATGGCCAGTCATTAAATGTTAGTGTCAGGTGTCTAAACTGTCTGTTGTTTGGTGGTGTATGATGATAAGTGGAGGCTGGGATTTGGTGGGATTACGCCACTATCGCCTCTCAGGGTTTGAAAAGTAAAGGCCAGGTTGGTATGTCTATGCAGATATTAAGGGGAATTCCTTTGAACAAGAATTGCAATCTGTTTTTGACGGATGGCATGGTGTCCTTACCTTCTTAGCAGCAGCAGACCCATTAACATGCCATAGTAGCAGGATCACCTCTGGACGTCAGCAGAACATAACCCCTCTCTCCAAGCCCTCCTCCTCTCAACCCCCTGTCCTAATGAAGCCATCACAGCTCTGTGATATCTTCAGGTTTCTGCTTCCCAGACACAGCGGGCCCACGGTAACCTTGGGCCCCGTCCCCACCACTCTCCCCACCACCTCCGACTCTGTTCCCCCTTTCCCTCTTACCCTTTCTGGGCTATCAACGTAACGTAACGTTACAGCAATGTCCTTTGATAGGCAGAGACAGTGACAAGGATTAGTGAAAACAGGCTGTATCTGAAATGGCATCCTATTCCCTATGTAGTGCACTAGTTTTGACCAGAACCCTTGTCAAAAGTAGTGCACTAGTTTTGACCAGAACCCTTGTCAAAAGTAGTGCACTACATAGGGAATAGGATGCCATTTCAGATACAGCCACAGTTCACGTACCCCTTTCGCCTCCCTCCCCCTTCATAATGATTAAGCTCATTAGTGGTCCATCTCAGGTAGTAGCGAGGTAGGGGGCCTCCCATCCTGTCCCGTGTTTATATTTAGAACACTGGCGGCGTGATGTAGCGATCTTTAATGAAGCGTGGAGGAGCGTCTGGGAGGGAGGAATGGAGAGAGTGGGGAGGGGGGAGAGAAGAGGGAGTTGGGGGGAGAAAAGAGGGAGATGGTTGGTGGGAATGGAAAGTAGCCACCTGGCGGTCCTGATGGCGACGTTATTAGCTACGCCCAACACAGTCTCAAGGAGAGCCAGGGTTGGGTAGGTTACTTTCTAAATGTTACGGTTACTAGTTACCTGTCCAAAAAGGCATTAGAAGAAGACAAACGTGATCCACGGTGTGTCATCATATACACACTGGTCTCTGACTTTGGTCAGACTCGCTCATGTGGAACAAACTTTATCTTTCCGTATTTTCAATGCAGAATTTAATGTCATTGAGAAAACAGAAAGGAGTCAGAGCATACAATACACGACCAACAGTATGTGGACACCTGCTCGCTGAACATCTCATTCCAAAATCATGGGCATTAATATGGAGTTGGTCCCCCCTTTTCTGCTATAAGAGCCCCCACTCTTCTGGGAAGGCTTTCCACTAGATGTTGGACATTGCTTACTTACATTCAGCCACAAGAGCATTAGTGAGGTTGGGCACTGATGTCGGGCGATTAGGCCTGGCTTGCAGTTGGCGTTCCAATTCGTTCCATTGTTCAATGGGGTTGAGGTCAGGGCTCTGCAGGCTAGTCAAGTTCTTCCTCACCGATCTCAACAAACCATTTCTGTATGGACGCTTTGTGCACGGGGACATTGTCATGTTGAAACAGAAAAGGGCCTTCCCCAAACTTTTTCCACGAAGTTGGAATGTTAATATTTCCCTTCACTGGAACTAAGGAGCCTAGAAAAACATGAAAACAACCCCAGACCATTATTCCTCCGCTTTAGCAGTACCTGCCGGTCCCCTTCTGTGAGCTTGTGTGGCTGAGCTGTTGTTGCATCATCATTTTTCTCCTTGTCATTGCATACCTTAGAGAGCTATTTATAACCTGTCAGAAATGTACGGATAAACTAGTCCATGTCAGCTAACGTTTTTTTTGCTAGGTTTTTTAGCCCATAGATTTCGTAGTAATGTTCGAATCACTCAAATATCACATGAATACACATCAGACATGTATAGAATTACAAGAAAATTAGCTTTAAAAATGCTACATTTTCTCTGCACCCAATGACGAAATGTGTAGATTGCATACCTTCTTGTCCTTATCTTTTCTTGTCCATGTCTAATCTCTTCCTCCCGGTCTTTCCTCGGGGTATTTAGCATACAGACTACATATCCTACATTATTTATTGCCCGTGTTCGATATTCCCTGTTCGGTTGACTGGTCAGCCTGTAAGGTTAATATCTTTGAGCTTCTACTGTGTTTTTTTGGAAAGTCTTTTTATGTCTTTTGTAATGTCCTTATCTGATTTCCTCCTCCCTGTCTGTCCCCAGAGTATTGTGTCCAAGTACGGCTCTCAGTTCAGGGGGCACTCTCAGCACGATGCCCTGGAGTTCCTGCTCTGGCTCCTGGACCGGGTCCATGAGGACGCCAACCCCACCACCAACAACAACCACAGCAGCAACAAGACCAAAGCCAGCGGAAAGGTAGGAGCAGACCAAACACTGTCACATTTTTAGATGTGTTTATCTGTCATGAGGCCAAAAGACATTCAGGTGACATAGACATTGTCTTGTGTTGACATCTCAACATAAGAACACCTGTCACTAAACTGAAACACCTTGCAAAATATCGATAGGTCCTGTGTTATAGAGTCAATAAGTTTGCTGAGGTAAGGTTTTTGGCTGATGGTAGTACTATGCAATCCAACTGTGGCTGCAATCCAAAACGCAAAGGGATCTCTGCGTTCTACAGTAGCAGCTTCGGAGGTCTCAGCTGTGTGAGATAGCTCCATACTCAGGTGGAAGAGTTGCAGAGGCTTGAGTCATCATATCACCTGGGTCCCACTCATGAGCACACACACATCTAGCCTTGCTCATCCATTAACTTACTTTAGAGTGGGACACGTAGACACACGTGCCTAGTGTAGGGTGGAGCCGTTGGGTCGAGAGATTGCTACCGCTAGGGCCACCGTTGCTAAATTAATATTTTGGAAACACTGGACTAATAGACAAACTTGAGATTGAACTTGGTTAGCATGTATCAACATCTATTTTTCGCATGCAACTGAGTCATATTGCAAACTGTAACTAGCCTTGGTTTTGCTCACAACCTAACTAAGCAAATTCCTGGTCCTTTCATGTGTCCGACAGCGGCCATGATGACTATTAACTGTCTTTTTATATATATATATATATATATATTTACAATAAACAAAAGCAAACATAATCAAAAACAATAGACAACTTAACTGACTATTAGCTGTCTTGATGAGAGGCGGGTCATCAGCTTAATGAACAGGCCTCCTCGTTAGAAGAGTCGACCAATAGCACGGGCCGCAGGCTAAGGAATAGAGGCCCCACTGCTCTAGCGTTGCCTGAGGAGAATGGTACAAAAGCACCATACTTGTTATATTCACCCAGCGAGGTCACAGAAATCAATTCATGCATTTGAGGAAAAAGAGCCACAGAATGTGTGGTACGAGGCCTCTTTAGAATCCCATTCCCTTGACGACCCTGGTCCCTTTCTCAATGGGAACGGTGAGTCTAGCCACTGTGACGTCTGTGTTGTTGTCAGTCATGGCTGCATCACTATTTACCCAGCGGGGCTTCTGAAACGGACCATTGTGTGTGTGTGTGTGTAACAGGAGATGCTGTTGAAGTGGCAGCCTGCTGTGATACCCCCCCCTCTCATTCTCTCTTTCCTTCCCTGCTCTCCTCTGTCTGCTGCTGCAGAGGGGAACGGATCAGGAGAGGGTGTACTGCATTGGCAGAGAGAACAGGTTATACCGTGACTTACAATGTGGATGTGATCTCCAATATCATTTCATTTAACCACACGTTGCCCCTTTAGGGTGTGCGATGGTGACAATGATGCCTCGCTTCGTTGCGTTTCAACCGTGTCCTCTTTGGCTTTTGCTCATCTCCGGCTGCTATATTTAGCCAATGAAGTCCTTATTGTCATCGACTGCCATCGTGACGCCTCCTAATAGCTAATGCCTTTCTCTGCGGCTACGCTACAGAGGAGGTCCTTTATGCCACATGAACAGCTCAGGGCTCGGGTTGTCATTAGCCACCGCTGAATCATGGCTCCATAAAGCCGCTTTGCCGCCGACGCCTCGGCCCGAGAAAGAAGAAGCTCTTTCAGAGAACGCTCCGTGTGTGTGTTCCTTTTCCATTATTTCCCGGCTCTGTAATTGAATTCATTCTCTATGTTTGTTTATATCGTAGCTCCTTCTTTCTCACCCCTCGTCTCCTCTCCTCTCCTCCTCCATCCTACCCTCTCTCTCCATTGACAGGTGTTAGAGGACTGATGGTGTGCATCGCAGCGTACAGTGGGCAACCCCCCCCCCCCCCCCCCCAAAAAAAAATAAAAACTAAAGGTTTGGTGCAGTGAAATGTGTTGTTTTACAGCCAT
Organism: Thymallus thymallus; assembly: GCA_023634145.1. Classification (NCBI taxonomy): domain Eukaryota; kingdom Metazoa; phylum Chordata; class Actinopteri; order Salmoniformes; family Salmonidae; genus Thymallus; species Thymallus thymallus. Next base: position 14,912,278 of record CM042394.1, on the reverse strand, counting down.
AGTAGTACGGAGCCCCTGGAGCAACGCGCCCTTGAGTGCCAGCTTTTTTTTTACCTTGTCTGCTCGGGTATTCGAACCAGCAAACCTTCAGTTACTAGCCCAACACTAACCACTAGGCTATCTGACGCCCTACAGCGTTAGCAAGCGGACAGAACAGATTGATAGGTGTATGGGTGTATGGATTGATGCGTTGAGAGAGATTGAGAACAGGGCAGGATGAAACCCTCGTCATCAGAGCCTGTGAAACGGGCGTTTCAAGTGAGAGCAAAGAAGGCACAGATCTGCTGATCTGACAGAAACCTGAGGAGACACATCCTGTTCCTGTCTGCCTCTGTCAGTCTTTCAGTAAATGAATGGTGCCTTTCTTATACGGTGAGTTTCAAAAGTATTTGGACAGTGACAAATGTTTTGTTGTTTTGTCTCTGTATTCCAGCACTATGGATTTGTAACGATACAATGACTATGAGGTTAAAGTGCAGACTGAGTGGTATTTTCATCTATAAAACTGTTTAGAACATTTTAGAGGACATAAAGTATTGGGCCAAATTCACCTATGTGTTTTAAAGTAGTAAAAAAGTATTTTGTCCCATATTCCTAGAACACAATGATTACATCAAGCTTGTGTCTCTACAAACTTGTTGGATGCGTTTGCTGTTTGTTTTGGTTGTTTCAGAATATTTTGTTCCCAATAGAAATGAATGATAAATAATGTATTGTGTCATTTTGGAATCACTTTTATTGTAAATATGAATAGAATATGTTTCTGAACACTTCTATGTTACCAAAATACCCTCAAATTAAAGCTGACAGTCTGCAATTTAACCTCACAGTCCTTGTATCATTTCAAAGTGCTGGAGTACAGAGCCAAAACAACTGTTCTAATATCTTTTGTAGCTCGTCCTCTACAGTACATTTCCTTACAGCTCTATATCGTTACACATCCACGTTCTGCTCCAATTCTTCACTTGTCCCCCTTACACCCCCCTTTTACTTACACCTTTGCAATACCTCTGCAAAACTAGGAAAGACAAATTATTGCAACGTGTGTTTCTTTACATAAGCATCTTTGAGAATGGATGGTCTGTATTTCAGGAATGCATTTCTTGCATTATCCACATGGACACACGCTGGCCTGCAAGGCCCATAGAACAGAGCAGAAACCCAACCTCAAACCTAATGCACCTGCAGTCCTCCGTTTTAAGATCACCTACTTTATCCTGTATTGGTTCAGTAACCTGGACCTACTATAACCTGTGACCCAGCATACCTACGCTACAACCAGACATGTGACCAGCTCAGCCTGGTTCACCTTCCTCAGCCAGTGGAAGGTTACGTAAATGAAGTCCACAGAGGCAGCTCAGTAAACTGACGTTTGATCAGTTGCTGAAGGAAGCCAAGTCTGCTTGAACCAGAACCCATCGTAGTTGAAGGGGATTGAAGGGCCAATTTTAAATAACTTGTGTGTCACGTTCGTCCAACCCCTCAGGCTTGACAACAATATTTCTCATAATATGCAAGGATTAGGCCTAGCTAAACCAGTTTGCACAATATTTATCTGGTGTCGGAACAAAAAATAAATCAGCCAAACTCACTTTGTTCATATCATCAAAGTGCGGCACAAATATGGCATATATTTCCCTCTGCATTTAGAGTAGTTACATCTGGCCCTAAGCCTTGGCATCCCATCCAGTGAGAGGGCATGCCTGCCTGAGTGAGTGGTTTAAAAGCCGATCCATCTCACCCTCTCTCCTTTCGCTCTCTCTCCCTCCCTCTCTCTCTATCCGTCTCACCCCTACGGACAGTAGTGGTAAACGATGCCTGGCATCCCAACACCGCCGCTAACTCACAGAGGCATTATCTATGCATTATTCCATTTTAAACGTCGATAATAGCTGGCTTCTCGCTCTGCGCCCGGAGAGAGTTGACAGGGTGAGAGGATGGAGGGGAAAAAAACTAAGAAAAAAAAAAAAACAGCCCTGGATGGAAGGAATAAAACTGCTTAGACTTGGAGATTTGGTCTCTGGACGCTGTGGTGGCCGGCGAGTTGGCGATAGAACACATTATTGACAGACACAGAAATTGTGGGTTTGACATCTATGGATGTGAGGGTTGAGATGCCCTGTTCTCCAGAGAAATGTGTTTGTTTATGATACGGATCAGACGTCGATGACAGGTAGACAGGTAGGGGTTGATGGATGCTATATCTGATGTCTCCTGTCAGTTTATTGCCCGTTGGGATGTTAAAGCTCTGATACTCCTCATTCAGTTGTGCCATCAGACTTGACACTGGCAGTCCATCATGAAGAGAAGATGGATCTACCATTGGACACCTCTGCGTTCTCTCTACTATTCCGGAGCTAAATTAAGTCAGCTTTCCTCTCTTCTCTCTTGACGCATTAGTGTTATACATTGATTAGACATTGGGGTTCATAGGTTGCTTATCTTTCCTTTGCTTCCTCTCTCACACTCTCCCTTTTTCTCCCATGCTCACAGTCTCAACTCTGCTTCTCCCTCTCTCTCTCTCTCTCTCTCTCTCTCTCTCTGTTTCTCTCTCTCCTCTGATTTCTCTCTCCACATGTCTGTCTGGTCTGCTTGTCAGTGATGAGCTGTCTAAGCCGTGGCCAGACGTCAGCTGCCCAGCCCAGCCCAGCCCAGCCGGCGTGTTAAGATCAGGGCTGAGGGGTTGACAGGGCAGACGGCCACAGACGCTCTCTCCTTCTGCTCTGGCGATCCCGCTCAACCTCTCACAGGTTACTACAAACGACACTTCTCCCGCCAGCCCTGCCGAACACCAGCCACAATCTGATTAGAACACCGGTGACATTTCTCAGATGCTTCAAATTCCACACTGCACAGAGAGAGGGGGGGGGGGAGAGAGGGAGGGAGAAGAGGTTGATGGGGAGAGTCGTTTGTAGGTGGATTTCCCCCCGTCTGTTTGACTGCATGATAGGCTTCGATCTCCTTTTCCATTTACAGATATCTATTTTGTGTGAAATTGAGCAGCTGGAGAGGAAGGAAATTGAAGCAAAACTCCTTATTTGCTGCTTCCTGTCATGGAACATATACAGTAACATCAATATCACCACTAATACCCCTTTTCTACACTACTGTATAAAGAAGAACACAGCGGAGAGGGGCATTGTGGTATATTTGTGGTATATTTGTATCACTGTGAAAAGATGTGGCCCCGAATGGAGGGAATCGGGGACAGAGGTGGAACTAATCCTGCCAGTACAACTACACACACAGACACACGCTACCTCACCTCCTAACAGGATTTACAACACCAACAAAAAAAAAACGTTAAAAAAAATATTCGCTTTATAAAATATTTCCTGACATTCCTCCTTTTTCCTTTTCTCAACGTCGGCTTCTTCATCCATTATTCACCCTGATCCGTGTCTTTTTAAAGCCTCCTTCCTCCTAACGTGGCTCCATCTACTATTCAGCTATTTATTCAGCTATTGGGAGATAAATTATTGAGCAGGGCCAATTCACGTCCCCTCTCCTTGTCCCTCCCTCCTTCCCTGACTCAATTCAAAAAGTTTCAGGTGGGCTTTTGTAGTCGAGAGAGACAAACAGGAAGTTGTTGACACCAGCAGCTCTCAGCTTTAGGGATTCACCTAACTGAGATAGCTGCTTTGTGTTCTTTTGTCAAAGCTGCCGAATTGGGCGTCTAGGCATCAACGCTCCTCTGTCTAGGTTTGTCTGATAAGTTAGTGCTTCTGAAAGAGCTCGCACCTTCTTGGAGAGTTCTTATTTTTCCTCCGGTTTGCCTGTTTTTCTTAAATAATTTATTGATGGTCAAAGATAGAGATACAGTTGAAGTCAGACGTTTACATACACCTTAGCCAAATACATTTAAACTCAGTTTTTCACAATTCCTGACATTTAATCCTAGTAAAAATTCCCTGTTTTAGGTCAGTTAGGATCACCACTTTATTTTAAGAATGTGAAATGTCAGCATAATAGTAGAGAGAATGATTTATTTCAGCTTTTATTTCTTTCATCACATTCCCAGTGGGTCAGAAGTTTACATACACTCAATTAGTATTTGGTAGCATTGCCTTTAAATTGTTTAACTTGGGTCAAACGTTTCGGGTTGCCTTCCACAACCTTCCCACAATAAGTTGGGTGAAGTTTGGCCCATTCCTCCTGACAGAACTGGTGTAACTTAGCCAGATTTGTTGGCCTCCTTGCTCGCACACACTTTTTCAGTTCTGCCCACAAATTTTCTATAGGATTGAGGTCAGGTGAGGTCATTGTCCATTTGGAAGACCCATTTGCGACCAAGCTTTAACTTCCTGACTGATGTCTTGAGATGTTGCTTCAATATATCCACAAAATGTTCCTTCCTCATGATGGCATCTATTTTGTGAAGTGCAACAATCCCTCCTGCAGCAAAGCACCCCCACGACATGATGCTGCCAACCCTGTGCTTTTGGATGGTGTTCTTCGGCTTGCAAGCCTCCCCATTTTTCCTCCAAACAGAACTATGGTCATTATGGCCAAACAGTTCTATTTTTGTTTCATTAGACCAGATTACATTTCTCCAAAAAGTACGATCTTTGTCCCCATGTGCAGTTGCAAACCATAGTCTGGCTTTTTTATGGCGGTTTTGGAGCAGTGGCTTCTTCCTTGCTGAGTGGTCTTTCAGGTTACGTCAATATAGGACTCGTTTTACTGTGGATATAGATACTTTTGTACCTGTTTCCTCCAGCATCTTCACAAGGTAATTTGCTGTTGTTCTGGGATTGATTTGCACTTCATCTCTATGAGACAGAACGCGTCTCCTTCTTGAGCGTCATGACGGCTGCATGGTCCCATGGTGTTTATACTTGTGTACTATTGTTTGTACAGATGAACGTAGTACCTTCAGGCGTTTGGAAATTGCTCCCAAGGATGAACCAGACTTGCGGAGGTCTACAATTTGTTTTCTGAGGTCTTGGCTGATTTCTTTTGATTTCCCCATGATGTCGAGCAAACAGGCACTGAGTTTGAAGGTAGGCCTTGGAATACATCCACAGGTACACCTCCAATTGACTCAAATTATGTCAATTAGCCTACCAGAAGCTTCTAAAGCCGTGACATCATTTTCTGCTGTTTAAAGGCACAGTCATCTTAGTGTATGTAAACTTCTGACCCACTGGAATTGTGATATAGTGAATTATAAGTGAAATAATCTGTCTATAAACAATTGTTGGAAGAATAACTTGTGTCATGCACAAAGTAGATGTCCTAACCGACTTGCCAAAACTAGTTTGTTAACATGAAATCTGTGGAGGGGTTGAAACATTTGTTTTAATGACTTCAACCTAAGTGTATGTAAACCTCCGACTTCAACTGTAGATACTTAGAGAGTGTTAATGAGTGGTTTGGCTAGAACCATCACAGCCCTAATCAGTCACTAGCTGCCCCATTATCCTGCAGGCCTGGCCAGTTGAGATGAAAGCTAGTCCAGCGGCCAGTCCAGACCAGGGGAGAACAACTCTCTCACACCACACCAATGCTTTCCAGGGATTAGATCTGATTCCTGAACCCTGATCCCTCCTTCCCTCCAGACAGGAAGTGTGGTAATAGACTGACTGGTGTGGTTACAGCACGGTGCACACCAGAGGGACAGAGTCACATGGGGAGAGAGAGGAAAGAGAGAAAAGTGGAAGCGCTGTTGGACATCATCTGTGAGGTCATAATGGGGTGAGAGAAGGAGTCTATCGTCGTGCCAACGAGTGATGGAGATAAAGGAGGAAGAGTGTGGGATGCATGCGTTTGCTTGCTGCCTAAGCAAAGTACCGCTCCCACAGGGGCATCAGAGAGCCACTGTCACAACATGGTGCAGAGACAGGACCTAGCCTTTATTATCATCCCAATGTGCCCTGGGTCTTCCACAGAGCCTCCGATGAGAGGACTCTAGCTCAGGGACCCTACCCAGGGACTCCCTATCTAACCGTGGATAGGCCCCCTACCAGACATCCAGGCTCGCTGTGGGGTAGCGAGGCCTCTCAGAGCATTGCCCGTGAGGGGGGTCGGGAGAAGAGCTCAAAATCGGAGGAAGAGCAACGGCCGCCGCTCCATTAACGTCAGGAACATTAGCTCGGGGATCAGAAGGCAACATCCGGACTGGCTGGACTTCTCTAGTGCCTCTACTATCTCCTGTGTGTGTGGGGTGGGGGGGGCACGATGTGTGTGTGTGGGGTGGGGGGAGGCAGGATGTGTGTGTGTGTGTGTGGGGTGGGGGGGGGCAGGATGTGTGTGTGGGCGTGTGTGTGGCATGCATGTAGGTGAGACTGAGTGCTGTGTGTGGTGGCGCGCTGGCTGAAGAGGTCTAGGACACACACAGTGATCTTTCTAAGGGCACTCAGCCTCAGTTCCTCTCACACATAACACACAAACACAGAGAGAGTACATATGGCTTCCAAACACACTCATATTTATACATACTACTTCTCTCTCTCTCTCTGTCTTTTTTCCATTTCCTTTTTACTGTGTCTCTATCCTCTGGCGGGGTAAGTAATGTGACTGTCCCACTTGTCCACTTTCACAGCTTACCCTTTGTCTATACACACACACACACACACACACACACACACACACACACACACACACCTCAGAGGTGCCACACAGAGACGTCATTTAATGGATCTCACTTTTCTTAGGAAACATTTGATTATATCCATTAATATTTCAAAAGACGTCCAGACCTCCTAAATAGTTCAGGAATAGTTAAATATTCAGCGGCATCAACACATTTGTCTCCTTTGAGAGGGAAAAAGGACGCTCATTAGTAAGATGAGAGTGAGATTGGTGTGTGTTTCATTTTTTTGTGGAAGGATGAGTTAGTGTGTTACACCGTGTTAGTGTGTTACACCGTGTTAGTGTGTTACACCATGTTAGTGTGTTACACCATGTTAGTGTGTTGATTTTGTCTCCTTACACCAAACGTGATCCGGACACGCAGGTTGAAATATCAAAACAAACTCTGAACCAATAAAATAATTTGGGGACAGGTCGAAAAGCATTAAACATTTATGGCAATTTAGCTAGCTAGCTTGTTGTTGCTAGATCATTCGTCCTATTTAGCTAGCTTGTTGTTGCTAGATCATTCGTCCTATTTAGCTAGCTATCTGTTGCTAGATCATTCGTCCTATTTAGCTAGCTATCTGTTGCTAGATCATTCGTCCCATTTAGCTAGCTATCTGTTGCTAGATCATTCGTCCTATTTAGCTAGCTATCTGTTGCTAGATCATTCATCATATTTAGCTAGCTATCTGTTGCTAGCTAATCCTGGGACATAAACATTGGGTTGTTATTTTACCTGATATACACAAGGTCCTCTACTCCGACAATTAATCCACAGATAAAACGGTCAGCCGAATCATTTCTAGTCAACTCTCCTCCTTCCGGGCTTCTTTTTTGTTCTTTGGATTTGTTCTTTAGACTTGATATGGCGATTGGCAACTAACTTTAATAAGGGGCATTACCACAACCGACCTCAGTTCATCTTTCAATCACCCACGTGGGTATATGCTCCTAAAAACCGAGATGGGAGATGCAGGACTTGCAGCGCGTTCTGCGTCGCAAATAGATCCAACTTCTATTTTAGAGCCTGGTAAAGCAGACGCTCGTTGATTAACATTTATGTGTACATTTATTTTGCAACGCTCGCGCTCGCGACGTGTCCGGTGTGGGTAGAGAGTTAGTGATGAAGAATTTAGCTCTCTTTCTGTCAGGCTCTGGCCATAGAGAAACCTATTTGCTTCTCTATGTAGCCATGGTCAGAGTCTGACAGGTCTATTCTTTCTGTTTCTGGTGGTGGTTTGTGTTGGATCCCTAATTAGAGGCAGCTGCTGCGCATCGTCTCTAATTAGGGATCCTACATAGGTTTGTATGTTCCACACCGGGGATGTGGGTCGTTGTCGTATATTTCGCAGTCACGGTGACAGTAAGTGTGGCACATTTGATACGTCCGTTGATTCGTGTTTGTTTTGTAAACGTGACGTTTGTACATCGTGTGTTTGTTTGTTTTGTTAGTTCGTACATTTGAGTTGGTCTATGCTTGCACCCACTCGTGACACTTTCTCTCTGGGTGTAAAATCTGAGCTGGCCTCAGTCAGGGAAAGAAGCACCACTCAAGACATTGATGAACACCAACACATCATTTGAATGTTAAAGAGCTATACACTATCATTTCATTCTCCTGATATAAAAAAAATAATGAATACTTGGTTTCCTTATTTGCCTGGCGGATTTCTCCACGACTGTTTTATTAGAGTTAAAGGGCTCACGCACGCACGCACACACACACACACACACACACACACACACACACACACACACACACACACACACACACACACACACACACAGACACACACACACACACACACACCACACACACACAGGAGAGTAATATGAGCAAAAACGCCTGTGTAAATGCATACCGATTATTTTGATTTGAGGCATACTTTGAGAAAAGCTGGAGGGATTTGTAAGCAGTGAGCCTCCCTGGGCTGAAGGTAATAATGGTCCCCAGGGATGAGGTTGACCTCCTGTTAGTCTCTGAGGCTGCTGCTGCTGTTGTGTTCCAGTGGCAGACACAGGTAAAGTGAAGGGAGGGGGGAAGAGGGAGGGACAAGGTGCCGCGAGGACGTTGTCCTGATTAATGTTCACTCTCGCTAATGTGCTGGTGCTACTTGGTCAGAAGCAGTGCGCTACGTAGGACGAAAGTCGCCATTGGAGAAGTGCGCTGTCTGGGACTTTATCGTGTGAGACTTGTCCACAGAAACCCACCTCTTCAACTGTACTCTACAGGTCCTGAGGACTTGTCATTCTCCTTACCTAACCATTTCACACTCATATTGTATCTCTTTGTCCCTGTAATCTCTGTGTGTAATGCCAACTTGTTCTGCTAGTGTGGAAAATGCCGTGAAAGAATACGACTGAATACAGTGGTGCCTTTTGTTTGCCAATAATAAGTCTGGCTTTGAGGCCCATTGTCTTGTGTCATCATATCCCACACCCATCTTTATTGTGACCTCTCCCATATAAGGTAAGACCTTCCTGGCACTCTGAAGCTGTATAACTGGAATGGTGGCTATAATGTGGCTTTACCTGTTCCGAGCAATTCTTTTCGACACCCTTTGGCTTGTGTGCTGACAAAAATATTAGCCTTCTGTTCTCCCCTCCTCTGACGGAACACCTGACCGGACTAGCATACCTTTTGTTTACCTACCTTCAGTAAATGTTCTTTTTGAACCCTGGGGGTCAGAAAGGTCACGGTCCTGGGTTTGTTTTGTCTGCGTTTCACTTCACAGTGTTTATCGTTTGCGTTTCTGGTTTTTTTCTGTTTCTCTGTAAGTGGATTTAGTTTTTCTTCGTAGTTCCTACTCCGACTCTCGTTCAGTATTAACTAGATTTTTGTCCCTTTCAGTGTTCTCTTTCCTGGTCCCTTTTAAAGTATGGTTGTGGATTCTTTTACTTGGTGAGATTGCCACTTAACCTTTTGAATTTTAGTCTGGTAGATACACAATGTGGCGACAAAGACACTCAAGGTTTCATTCTACAAAGCAGCCCATGTTGAAATCCCACCGTTAAACCAACCGAGACCTGATTTTATTACCCAATTTGATGTGAAAGTGATATGAGGATTTTGATTGAGATGTTATCCTTTGTAACTTTTCGGAGAGAGAGAAAGAGAGATAAAGCGAGAGTGAGAAAGGAATGAGAGAGAGAAAGAAAACAAATCCTCTGCTTTTTCCACATGTCATGTTAAATGGAATTTGCACTGAAGGGGGCTTTGTAGGAGATCTCTTACACATGGGCACTCTTGTGGAATGTGGTTTTATCTTAAGAGCATCACTTTTTACCGAAATGAAAACCATTGACCTCAACGACCCGTTCCTCTTCACAAAATAATAGATTTTCTCTCCTTCCTCTGTCCTCTCTTAGTTGAGTTCGGATAATTGATTTAATACATTTATATTTGCCTGTGAATAAACATAGCCAGTGTGCAAATGAGAGAATGCTCTCCTCTCCTCTCTCTCTACATCTCTGGTCTTTGCCAAGTCAGATTTGTCTCTGGAGGAGCTGCCAAGAGCTCTTGTCTGTGGCCTCTTATTTTCAGTTTTGTGTGTGTGTGTGTGTGTGTGTGTGTGTGTGTGTGTGTGTGTGTATGCGTACATGCATTCTTGCGTGCGTCTGTGCATGTTGGTTCAGCGAACTTCTCCATAGAAACTGCTAGAGGGCAAAGAGTTTGGCTGCGCCCCGTGCCATCGGAGAGTATACACCCAGTTCCAGCACTCTCTGGACAGGTCTAGGATCAGTGTTAGAAGGCTTGCTTGGCAAGTTGCGCAATATTTCTTACATGGAAAAAATGAAAACACAAAGCAGACCAAACTCATTGGTCCTTTAAAAACCAGCTGTATGTAAAATATTGTGCTGTAGCTTGTAATATAAATAAATGTGATTCTGGATGACAACATAATGATGTTTGTTTCCAACATTAAGACTTTCTTAAATAAGTTAAATACCGTTCGTGTTTTGTTTCCTTGCCACTATACTAACGAGTATACTGGTATCGTCCCACCCTAGTTTTTAGGCACACGTTTGCATATATGTGCTCAGTGGGGCTGTTATGGCCAAGTTGGAAACGAGTGCCCTCTATCTGTGTCTGATGGTATGATAACCAACAGCGAAGAGAGAAACCCATGACATATATCTACTTCAACAGTTGATATGTATTCCTCTGATAGGAATATAGTGGTGACCTTCATCTAAAGTCTGGACAGATAGAGAGAGGTGACATACTGTACAGTGGGCAATGTTATCATAACAGATAGAGAGAGGTGACATACTGTACAGTGGGCAATGTTATCATAACAGATAGAGAGAGGTGACATACTGTACAGTAGGCAATGTTATCATAACAGATAGAGAGAGGTGACATACTGTACAGTGGACAATGTTATCATAACAGATAGAGAGAGGTGACATACTGTACAGTAGGCAATGTTATCATAACAGATAGAGAGAGGTGACATACTGTACAGTGGGCAATGATATCATAACAGATAGAGAGAGGTGACATACTGTACAGTGGGCAATGATATCATAACAGATAGAGAGAGGTGACATACTGTACAGTGGGCAATGTTATCATAACAGATAGAGAGAGGGGACAGAAGCAGAGAGACAGGGATGGATGGTCTACATGTGTGAGGACAGAGGGAGGAAGGGAGGGAATGGGAGTTATTGAATGCCTGTGGAATCCCCTCTTATTATCCAGATGGCCACATTACCGTAAGCCTGAGCTGAATAGACCCGAATTAGCAGCAGCTCTCCGCAGCTAAAATAATAGGAGTGAGTTAGCCCCTTTACTGCAGGGCAAGCATTTCAGACCCCTCCCTCTTTCCTCTCTCTCTTTTTCTCTCTCTCTCTCTGTTCCTGCTGACCTCTTCCCTTTCTTTTCAACTCCTGCCATCCATGCTGCCATGTCGCCCTGTCCGCACTGTCGCGTTTTTTAATCCCCGCTTTAACCCGAACAGAACATGAAGTTGGGACAGAAAGTTGGAAACCGAGCTGGGTTGTTAGGTGAGGGAAGTTCATTAGCAGAAGAACACACCAGGGATCTCGATAAAGACCAGGGGTTGGAGGTCAACTCCATTTCAATTCAGTCAATTCAAGAAGTAAACGGAAATCATGTCAATGAGGAAAATAAGAATTGTAAATACAATTGCAGCTTTCTTCATGAATTGACTTACTTCAATTCGAATTGACCCCAACCCTGCTAGACCCAGTACTTTCCTTCCCTGTTGTGCTCTGTAAAGCTTCAGAGCGTGGCTGATGACACAGTTGCGCTTTGCCTTCCATCTGAATCCTCTCACACCGTCCAAAGTTTGGAAAAGAACGACAGGAGGCGGTGGGGTTCTTTTATAAACGTGAAAACAGACGGCTGTGTCAACATTGGCTTGTCTCATCCGCATGCGCAGCGGGAGAGATGTCATCTCAAACAGCACAGAGAACCGCTGAGCTGCCGCCTTACAGCATATGCTTCTGTGGGGTGTCTGTGGAACATATCCAAAGAAAGTTTGTGTACATACACACAAAACACACACACACACACACAGTCCTCTGAGACTCCATACAGGAAAAAAATCCAAGAACAGAAAAACCATCACAGGGGACCAAATTCTGTGCTGTTAAAGAATCTTCCCATATCTCTCTGCTGCATCCATGAATGGAGCCGCTCTGGATTCTTGACCACAGAGCTGGACTCTACCCACTGGGCACACACTGGTTGAATCAACGTTGTTTCCACGTTGAACCATCGTGGAGTAGACGTTGAATTGACGTCTGTGCCCAATGGGTATTAAGATTCAGCTCAGATCTACGGCTGACTATCGGGCTTCTGGAGCTGCTGGGATTGACACTATATGAAGCATAGGTGATAGTGTTAAGCTCAAGAGTCCAAATATTGATCAAACATTTGTTTTAAAATGATCACTGGCTCAAAGACCGGTTTGATTCCTGCTGAAGTTAGTCAGAGCCACTATAGGTGGTAGGAACCCCTTCAGAGTCTCATGTAGAAGCAAATGAACATTGATAAAACACTGAAATACACCGAAAATACCCAAGATCAGGCACTTCGTCCCAATGTGATTAAGTTGTAGTCCTACTATTTCGTTGAAACATTTGTTTTGAAGTGATCACTTAATCTGGGTCTGGGAAGTGATCACTAGCTCTGGGACTCTGGTTTGATGACTGTGTTTTACACTTAGTTGTTATCAGTCTACCACAGCTCAAACGTTGACTGAAGATTCACTGTGGCGTAGGTGGTTTACAAAAACACAGTGGCTGACTTTGCGTTCAAACATTTTCAGCATCGTTTAGGGCTGGGATTGCCAGGGACCTCACGATATCATATTATCACCATACTCAGGTGCCAATGCGATGTATATGTATTGTGATTCTCACGGTTCTGTATGTATTGTGATTTTATTGTGATTCTGCTCACTATATGTCTGCTGTAGAGAGATGAGAGATGAGCGTTATAAAAATGAGTTCTGATCAGTTACGGAAATCAAAAGCGCTGAAAACATGTCGACTCACTGTTTAAAAAGAAGATGGAGAACAAGCTATAGGATGAAAAATACCAGAGTTTTGGCGCAGGTACAGACGAATAGCGTTAGCTACAGGAGCAGGTACAAATCGATACTTGGAGTCAAATATCAATATAATCGTCCCAAAATAATATTGCGGTATGTAACTGTATCGATTTTTTTCCCCCATCACTAGCGTCTTTAGCGGTCATCCAAAACCCACACACACACCAAATCCATACACCGACTCGCATACACACACTCACTCACACATGCATGCATACACACACACACACACACACACACACACACACACACACACACACACACACACACACACACCAAATCAACAGCCACTCATCCTTCAGTTCACAGGATTTTCTGAGCGACCTCTCTCATAAGTACTCACACCCATAGCCGTGGGAAGTAGGGGTGCTGCAGCACCTCCTGATACATTGACATGATTACATTACTCCTGTCTGAACAGACAAATAAAATCTCTCAAAATACTACACCAGAGAGCTTCTAAAAAATAGCTCTGGGTTAAGTTATCACTTACAGTCCAGAAGACCACAATTTGTGCAGCACACGAGCCAAGTATAGAACAGCTTGTTGTGTTGTGGCATAGACAGTGTTTTCAGAAAGTATTCATCCCCCTTGACTTATTCCACATGTTGTTGTTGTGTTACAGCCTTTTTCTCTCACCATTCTACACACAATACCCCCATAATGATAACGTGAAAGCATGTTTTTAGACATTTTTGCGAATGTATTGAAAATGAAATACAGAACTCTTATTTATGTAAGTGTTTACACCCCTGAGTCAGTATGTGTTAGAGTAGACCAGTTGAATTAAGGCTGTAACACTAATTGTTTTGCAAAAAGTCAAGACTTGTGATTTATTTTCTGAAGGCACTGTAGCCCATAGAAGGGTTCTGGAACCTCTAACCCTGGTCATCTGACTGTTAAACTCATGGGTGCACCAGCAATGGCTGCCAGTCGCAACTGCCATCTATGGATTATATTTCTACAGTTGGTTGCAGCTGTCAGTTTACCTTTTGCAAATGTCAAAATACAATTGCGAGAAAAAAGTATAGGAAAGCAAATGCTTACTGCTGAATAGAGAGAACTAATCTGTCTGTAGAAAGCTAAACTGTGTTTACGGCCATGTTTCTCAAAGTATCTTTATCATTTTGAGATAGGCTATTGGCCAATCACCGGTGAGTAACCTTGGCTTCATCTTCATCATTCAGTCAGCGTGGCTCTGGAAAGTGTATTTAGTAGGCTACTGAGAACAATAAAAATGGCCAAGTACAATATTAGGAGGAATATATTCTCACTGTCAGAGTAGCCACACATTTCGGTCATTTGTGGTGCATAAGTACACACACACACCGTGGTGCATAAGTACACACACACACCGTGGTGCATAAGTACACACACACACCGTGGTGCATAAGTACACACACACACTGTGGTGCATAAGTACACACACACACCGTGGTGCATAAGTACACACACACACTGTGGTGCATAAGTACACACACACACTGTGGTGCATAAGTACACACACACACCGTGGTGCATAAGTACACACACACACCGTGATGCATAAGTACACACACACACCGTGGTACATAAGTGCACACACACTCCGTGGTACATAAGTACACACACACTCCGTGGTACATAAGTACACACACACCGTGGTGCATAAGTACACACACACACACTGTGGTGCATAAGTACACACACACACACACACACACACACACACACACCGTGGTGCATAAGTACACACACACACTGTGGTGCATAAGTACACACACACTGTGGTGCATAAGTACACACACACTGTGGTGCATAAGTACACACACACACCGTGGTGCATAAGTACACACACACCATGGTGCATAAGTACACACACACACACTGTGGTGCATAAGTACACACACACACACACACACACACACACACCGTGGTGCATAAGTACACACACACACTGTGGTGCATAAGTACACACACATACTGTGGTGCATAAGTACACACACACACTGTGGTGCATAAGTACACACACACCATGGTGCATAAGTACACACACACACACTGTGGTGCATAAGTACACACACCGTGGTGCATAAGTACACACACACACCGTGGTGCATAAGTACACACACACACCGTGGTGCATAAGTACACACACACACACCGTGGTGCATAAGTACACACACACCGTGGTGCATAAGTACACACACCGTGGTACATAAGTACACACACACACCGTGGTGCATAAGTACACACACACACTGTGGTGCATAAGTACACACACACACTGTGGTGCATAAGTACACACACACACCGTGGTGCATAAGTACACACACACACACACTGTGGTGCATAAGTACACACACACACTGTGGTGCATAAGTACACACACACACCGTGGTGCATAAGTACACACACACACACACTGTGGTGCATAAGTACACACACACACTGTGGTGCATTGGAAAACAACATGTGTTTCATTATGAAAACCTCTGCCTCTACATGGATCACAGAGCACAGGACCATGGAGAGTCCTATGTGAGCTGCTGCTTCTGTCTGTTTCTCTCAGATATCACAGGATCTGAACCGAATAAAATGATGACTCACACTGTGACTGTTATGAGTGTGAGTGAATTGTACAGGAGCCCTGTTGGGACAAACAGAACCTGTTTGCTTAAGGACCTGTAAGGTTACCTCTCCGTACCCAGTAGTCACATGCTAGCTTCAGGGACCCCAGAGAGCTTGGGCTCCTACTGTGCAGCAGTACCTCCATCACATATAGAGAGTCCCTGACAGAAGGAAGTACAGCCCAGGAACAGTGTGTGTTTTTTAAGTCAGCACTTAGCATATGGGGGTACAGTGAGCAACACCTGGCACCGTCTCTCCGGCAGAAGGTGAGATAGCTCACTAGGTCCTGGCAGGGGAGGACAACGGCTTGCCTCCCTGCTAACAGAGCTCTATTTTTGGGCTAAACTCAGCGGTAGTCCCCTCCCTACCCAGCTCTGCCTAGCCCTACAGCTGGTTTACACGGTCTACGAAAAGGTGACCGGTCCAGTTTGTTTTTGATGTCGCTCTTTCGCTACTTTCGTTTAAGAGACTCACTCTCCAACTGCATTTTCACATCGAGTCAAATCCAGAAGTTACGATGGTCGTGATCCTTCCAGCTTTTATTCAAGCCTCCAACTAGATTGGCAGGATCTGTACCATGTCTGTATTAAAAACACAGCCACACCCCCTACGTGAGTATGTCCTCTGGTATGTCGAGCAAAGACAGATACCTAGGAGACACGTCTGTCTGTGACTTATCAAAGAGTCTTCTGAGGACATCGTCACACTGTCAAGACAGGCACGTAGCAGACACGGCTGTGACTCAGTCCGCACGAGAGGACCGGACCGCCCCATTGATACGCCCTGTTACGGAAGAGAGGGAGTGTCCTTGGCTTCGTCTCAGCTGGCACCCTATCCCCATTGTAATGGAATACCTTTGATTCAGCCCTTGAGTCTATGGGTCGTGCGTGTGCAGAAATGTGATGTTCTGATACCCAATACCCATGAGTATGCCCCTGCGTGTGCGTCTCTCTGCGACGCTGCCTTAGTTCTGCTGATTGCAGTGATATGTCTCTGTTTGACGTCACATCTTTCGTGGCAAAAGCGACAGCAGAGAAGGATGGAGGGTGCAACATCTTCTGAGGGAGAGAAGGCATCTGTTCTTTTTATTTCTGTGTTCAATACACGCTCTAGGGCAGAAATGCTCCGTGGCAAGCATTGTGAGAAACCAGAAGTAGAATGGAAATATATCCATTGTTTGTGTAATCGCCTAGCGATACACAAAATGGGTGGATGTACACAGTGCATGATTGCACACATGATCACTTGACTTCCCATGTCTTAGGCTTTACCTCTCACCTAATTGTAGGGATAAGCCATTCAGCAAGCTATCAGTGTATATGATAACATTATCATACACATCTCACTTCATGTCTACTTGAGAATAGGTTCCTCTTGATTCCTTCCGTGTAGCTCAGATGGTAGAGCACGGCGCTTGCAACGCCAGGGTTGTGGGTTCGATTCCCATGGGGGACCGGTATGAAAAAAAGTATCAATATGCATGCACTAACTAACTGTAATTTGCTCTGGATAAGAGTGTCTGCTAAAATGACTAAGAATGTTGATACAAGATTCATGTATCCACTATATACTGTATATATATCTGCTTGAGCTGTGGAATAACTTCTGAAATGTTGCTCTGCTTCTATCATCTAAATCCTGGAAATCAATGACACAGCCTGGAGGGGTTTGGATGCCAGTGCTAATATTCTCCTCTGAGCAGCAGGGGGCCCATAATATGGATCTGTTAGCTGTGGATTACACTCAATGTGACAATTAAACATCTTAGTGTCTTTTGGATATTAGCATCTCATGTTATGCTAGCTCCCGCTTCGCATGTATTTTTGGCCTCGGCCGGCAATGGCAGAGCAAGGAAAAATACTATTAGGGGTGTTTATTCTTCACTGTGCACACACACACTTCTAGAAAAAGCACAGTTCAATGGAGGCATATGTTCTTTGTTCTAAGGTCCAGCTAAGTGCCTGTTGACCTACTTGTGGGGAAGGTGCTTTTTCACGTGTGCAGCGAAGCCGACCGTGCTTTGGATTTGTTATGAATAGAGAATGAAGTAGCCCGAACCTTCGCTGCAGTGCCTGGCAAAACATGCCTTGGGTCTACTGGTATTCCTCACTATACACTCCTACTACTACTACTACTACTACTACTACTACTACTGCAGCATCCACCCGGAGCCCCTCTTTATCTCACACTCACTCTCAACAGAATTACAAACCCCAGGACAGTGAGTCATTCCTCTTATACAAGCCCTGCACATGACCTGTTAGTGACAT
Source organism: Thymallus thymallus (assembly GCA_023634145.1). Classification (NCBI taxonomy): domain Eukaryota; kingdom Metazoa; phylum Chordata; class Actinopteri; order Salmoniformes; family Salmonidae; genus Thymallus; species Thymallus thymallus. The sequence goes on along the minus strand of CM042394.1, from coordinate 14,894,235 downwards.
CATAAACAATGGGATCAGTAATAGCACATGACCTGTTAGTGACATCATAAACAATGGGATCAGTAATAGCACATTCCGTACTGTGCACCTCTTACAATACCAACACATTCTTGAAAACTAAAGCACTTCTTATTCTGTTTTTTCCCCATTTGGTGCTTCCCTCCCTCTCTATTAGGAAACGTTCCTTCTGAATAAACACAACTCTGCAATGTGCAACTGTTAAAAGGCAAGTTGAGATATTTGATGAAGATTAATTGCTGCGTGGAGAGTTTGCGCTTTGTGGTTTTAACCTCACAACTCATTTCCAAGGAAATGCTGTGTTTAATGGAAAACGTCCTCCTCAGTCCACATTTTGAAAGGAACTCAATGTTTCCCTGATGATTTGTGTAACAACTGGAACCAGAGATAAATAATAGTTTGTTCTAATCAGGCTAATTCCCTGACTATTCTGTACCATTCTAGTATACTATACTATTTCTGACTATGGTTTAGTTCTGTCTCTGGCTGTAGTTGTGTTGATTCTGCCATCTACTCAAGGTATTGGTCTCGGTTTTCACTGTCAGCTATTAGCATATCCTGGGTTTTTGTCCACATTTTCACAGAAAGGAAGGTCAAATTTGAGTTCGCTGACCAGAAGCACTGTACCCATCTGGGTCAGCTTCCAACCTTCCCGGGTACATAGCTCTGCTAACATGACAAAACCAAGAGACTCAATATCACCTTCTGCACTGTGTAATATTTTCTAGTGCGTTCTCTCTCTCTCCCTCTCTCTCTCTCTCTCAACCCTCCATCTTCTCTCCTCCCTCTCTCTTGCTAATAGCTCCAATAAACCATTATTCCCCAGCATGTCTCAGGCCATCCATATGTATTTAATCTTTAATTGTGTTAACAATGGAATAAATTGCTTTGGGGATTTGACAACTTGAAAGAGACATCTTGTTCATTTGGCTCATCATTATCAGCGGAATAGCTTGTTGGTTGAAAAGACAAAACAATATTATTACTAGGTAGTCTGGAGTTTGCTAAGCATCATAATGTTGAAAAGGGTTCTCATCATAAAAAGGGTTCTTCAAAGGGTTCTCCTATGGGACAGCCAAAGAACTCTTTTAGGTTCTATAGATAGCACCTTTTATTCTAAGAATGTAACACCACACGCTCTCAGACTACTATAGTTTCTTACTAGCACTTAGATGCAGCACATATTCTACCGCTGCTATTCCTAAAGCAGGTGAGGGCTCTTCTGACGAGAGGATGTTTAGTGGCTCGATGAGACTAGGAAAGCGTACCACACACATCTTCTTCACAGGAAGCATAATGGACTTTCTGACCTTTTTTCAGAACCTGGTGACACATTGTGGATGAGAAGAGGGGAGGAGAGGAGAGGAGAGGAGAGGAGAGGAGAGGAGAGGAGAGGAGAGGAGAGGAGAGGAGAGGAGAGGAGAGGAGAGGAGAGGAGAGGAGAGGAGAGGAGAGGAGAGGAGTAGATAGTAATAACACAAAAGTGTGTCAAATGACGTAATGGAAGCAAAGCTGACAGATATTCTCCAGGGTTATGTTGTCAATCTTGGTTGTACTTGATGTCTTCCTGAAACACATTTTGGTACGACATTCACAACATAAGATATTGATAATGTATGTGTGTGTTTGTGACCTTGCTCTAAATGTGTCCCAAATTAGTTTGAGGTAATTAGTGATTTTTTAGACAGGCACAACGAAAATGGGAATTGATGTCGATTTCAAAATCGCCTCCGACGCTTAGCTCTGGTCCCCAGGTGACGATGAATTCATTTTCAATCTCACTACCTCACGCAGGGCATCTAAACTGTCCTTTACCATCCAGGTCTGAAACAGCTAAAGTGGTGCTTAGGGGCAGAGCAACTCAAACAGTTCCTTCATCCTATTCACACGTTTCTTTATCGTCGACTGTACTGTTCTCACTGAAAGCAGTCAGTATATGCTTACCTATACTATGTAGTATATCATGGGGTTACACAATACTTTGGCCCCATGGCCAGTCAGTATAAGCTTACCTATAATATAATATATAGTGTATCATGGGGTTACACAATACTTTGGCCCCATGGCCAGTCAGTATAGGCTTATGTATACTATCTAGTTTATCATGGGGTTACACAATATTTTGGCCCCATGGCCAGTCAGTATAGGCTTATGTATACTATCTAGTTTATCATGGGGTTACGCACTAGTTTGGCCCCATGGCCAGTCAGTATAGGCTTATGTATACTATCTATTTTATCATGGGGTTACGCACTAGTTTGGCCCCATGGCCAGTCAGTATAGGCTTATGTATACTATCTATTTTATCATGGGGTTACGCACTAGTTTGGCCCCATGGCCAGTCAGTATAGGCTTATGTATACTATCTATTTTATCATGGGGTTACGCACTAGTTTGGCCCCATGGCCAGTCTGTATAGGCTTACCTGTACTGTGTAGTTTATCATGGGGTTACGCACTAGTTTGGCCCCATGGCCAGTCAGTATAGGCTTATGTATACTATCTATTTTATCATGGGGTTACGCACTAGTTTGGCCCCATGGCCAGTCAGTATAGGCTTATGTATACTATCTAGTTTATCATGGGGTTACGCACTAGTTTGGCCCTGTGGCCCAAAGCTCTCAAAGGGTTCTCTACAAGGTTTCAACTGAATGAGTTAAATAGCAATTGAATCAGCCTCAGCCACATAAAAGCTTGGATATGTCGCTATGACCCCTTTGTTTGCTGGGGCTATTTAACTGTTTTACTCTGCATAGTAACTAATTGAAGGCCTCTCTCATTGGCTATTCACAGAAAAAGTAATATCCAGTATGGATGCATGTAGCTCCATACAAGACAACAATAAGCATCTTATCGAGCCACTAAATGACCGGAAAGTCATCACACAACACACATTGTCCCAAATAATATATGCCTCAAAACATTTGATTGAAATGTCTATTTGATCATTTTCATTGGCTGAGAGGAATCAATGAATATCCAGTACGGAAGCATATAGCTCAATGAGCTCCATGATCCAATGGATCCGTCTCCTTCAGTTTTGCAGGAAGTGATTAGTGTGGTTAGGATGACTAACAATGTCGCACTCCAAAACATAACAAACCTGAGTCTAGAAGCTCTTGTGGAAAAGTGTGCTGCTCTTTGATTACATCAAGCAGGCTCTGTTCAGGTAATTACATGGTTCACAGTGATTCACTCTCTCCTTCGTTTGATTTCGCTCTGCGCTGAACAGAACTCAAAACACCAACTACCAAAGCACTTCAATAAATTATAGTTGTGGGTGAATGCTGTTTCCCTCAAACTTGAACTATGGTTACACATGCTCCGGGACTTTGGCGACTAAGAAAGTATTTTTTAAACCTCCCACTTTGGGCTGGATGTGTCAGTAGTTCAAAGTCTACCAAAGTACCGGAGAATCTCTTAAAATCAGCCTGCTTAAAGATTTCCTGATTTAAAAATATATATATATTATCAGGAAATGTTCTGTTGTGTCATTTAGACTGACACACTACTGTCATGCCACACTGTCTGGAGAATAAACTAATGCCTGTTTACTCCACTTATCCATCATATATGGTGGCAGTGTGTGTGTGTGTGCGCCCGTGCGGAAAACATTGCTTCAAAGACCCAATCGTTCACCGGGAGCTAAATTAATCAATCTTTTCTGGGAGTGATTCTGTAAAAAAGCCGGAAGATGATGACCGGCTGTGGTAAAAAGGAAATATATCCCGGAGGCTGATGATACGTTATGCCAAATGCAATTTTTTCCTCTGTGAAAGCCGTCAATTCATACAGCAGTGGCTAGTGACTGATTTCAGTATTGATTTCAGGTCCGTCCGTGTTCTGCCACAGCCTCTCACAGAGAGACTCAAGGGTTCAGTTCAGGCCTGAGGTTGGTGGGCTTGGCTGCTCTATACTTTATGCCTGTAGGACCAATATGTTTATTTACCTGTCTATCTGAGTAATAACACAGTCTTTGGCTGTGAGATATCTACTGTTGGAGAGAGATTTGGTATTGTCAGGGGTCTCGATGTTCCTTCAGTGGCTCATGCATTCCTCTATTTACATCTTACAATAACTCGAACCTCCTTCATTTTCCTTTGGTTCTCTTCTCTAAATATCCCAAAACAGATATACAGCATAAAAACACTAGGACTATAGGCTATGCCTACGCTGAGTTGAGTTGCCTCTTGAGTAAATCTGAGTGGTGGTTTTGAAGAATAGGGGGATTCAGCACTTTTTGAAAGTGCTCGAGCCTCATTATAAACTTCGCCCTCTCACACCCATTTCGGGCAAACAGGTAGTACCCGCTCTATATAAGCAAGCTAAAAACAAATTTGTCAATGAATTGGCCAATGCACGTTGTGTTGTGCTTACTACAGATGGATGGATCTAGAGCAGGGGTTCTCAACTACTATCTGAGACGGTTCGGTCACACAAAATTCCCAGGTGGCAAAGGTCCAGATGGATAATGTAATTTATCAGCGTAGTAACAAACCCCCACCTCGCAACCCATGTGACCCCAAACTGTTTACACCCCTCTTATTGGTGGAGAGCTTAAAGCTAATTTCCCACAATTCTACACATTTTGCATGTGGCAGAGATTTGCTTTGCTGGTTTAAATCTAATTTCCTGCATTTCTATGCATTCTTCCATGTCTTCTGTCTGTTTATATGATACCAGGAGTCGAAGCCCGATCGAGTAGAAAAATGTATTAAAAAGTATCTGGGTCCGGATCTCCTGTTTACATGTGCTGTGATACACCTTGCTACCCTGCTGGTGTTCAGCTCTAGCTCCAGTGTTGACGTTCTCTCTCACACACACAAGTTCTCACACACACACACACACACACACACACACACATGAATAAACATACACACAAAGTCATTCACGCTATCTCTCTCTCTCTCCCTGTTCCAGGGCCCGCTGGGTGGAGGGGAGGAGAGTCCTGTCTCCGGCCCAGCAGCAGCACACCAGCCTGGGACGCGGCACAGCTTCGTCCAGGACCACTTTCAGGCTCAGTACAGGTAAGAGTCATAGACAATATCCTACAGGTACTTTAATAGTCACAGACCATAAGAGGTGAGAGTCACATTCAATTAGTACAGGACGTGTAATAACGCATATAATACTTTTGCAGCGATTCAATAAGGATTTCTCCCCCCATGATGCTTCATTGAGCACCCAAACACCTAAACCTCTCACCCAAGGCTTCTGTAATGTCTGTGTGCGTTGTTTTTTCTCCCCAGAATTTATAGCATGCTCTTAGATATGTTATAGGTATTCAGAACAGGTGAGCATCCACTTTCCCTCCTGTGGATAAGAACCGCTAGCCTGATAAAGTAGGTCACGTTGAGCTGTTCCCACTTTCTGGGATTAACTTCTGTCTGTGTCTTGTTTGGCTCCTTTCTTACTGGTCTGCAGTACACACACACACACACACACACACACACACACACACACGGACGCACACGCACACACACACACACACACACACACACACACACACACACACACACACACACACACACACACACACACACACACACACACACACACACACGGACGCACACGCACACACACACACACACACACACACACACACACACACACACACACACACACACACACACACACACACACACACATACGCAGGCTCCCTGCATAGACAGTCAAATAGAAATGTAGTGACCCTCTGATACTTTCCACTTGTTAATGGCTGTTGATTTATGATACCAACCACTGATCTGTATACCACATGGATTGACTGAGCAATTTAATCGGATTATTAGACTTTGACGCATCCATATTGTATAGAGAATGAGAAATCTGCTGGGAATGTACAGAATCTGCTGGGAGTCGATTGCAGCCAACAGGCAGCGTTTCTCTCTATAACAAAGGACTCCAGTTCTATCCGGTTTAGTATTGGACTCAATCAATATAGGGTTAACCCCAGACAGTTAGACTGTACTGATGACGCCAGGTTAACCACCTATTCAATCACGGGATTATGATTTCCACTCCCTCATCACAGGATTATGGATTATACACTTATACAAACCCACTTTATCCCCGCGGAGACTGATCTCTCCCGCTGTTTCCTCCAGGCTGCTAATTGGAAATTGCTCTCCGAATCCATTCTCCCTTATGGAAATATTTGTGTCTAAAATAGAATATCGGAATTTTGAGGCAGAATATCGGAATTCCGAGATGGAAAATTGGAATTCCAGGTGTTCCCTTGAATGATGATCCCTCCTGCTATTCAAAGTAGTGTGTGTTCTTTAATATTCAACCCCCTTGCCTCTTGGTTCTGATGTGTTTGCCACAACAGCATATGGTTGTGTTTACGTGCTATTATACATCTGGCCCTTCATTGGACACTGTGTTAACAAACTTCCAAACGAGCTTCAATGCCATACAACACTCCTTCCGTGGCCTCCAACTGCTCTTAAACGCTAGTAAAACTAAATGCATGTTCTTCAACCGATCGCTGCCAGCACCCACCCGCCTGACTAGCATCACTACTCTGGACGGGTCTGACTTAGAATACGTGGACACCTACAAATACCTAGGTGTCTGGTTAGACTGTTCACTCTCCTTCCAGACTCACATTAATCATCTCCAATGATATAAAATTAAATCTAGAATCGGCTTCCTATTTAGCAACAAAGCCTCCTTCACTCATGCTGCCAAACATGCCCTCGTAAAAATGACTATCCTACCGATCCTTGATTTCGGCGATGTAATTTACAAAATAGCCTCCAACACTCTCCTCAGCAAATTGGATGTAGTCTATCACAGTGCCATCCGTTTTGTCACCAAAGCCCCATATACTACCCACCACTGCAACCTGTATTCTCTCGTTGGCTGGCCTTCATTATATATTCGTTGCCAAACCCACTGGCTCCAGGTCATCTATAAGTCTCTATTAGGTAAATCCCCGCCTTATCTCAGCTCACTGGTCACCATAGCAACACCCGTAGCATGCGCTCCAGCAGGTATATTTCACTGGTCACCCCCAAAGCCTACACCTCCTTTGGCCGCCATTCCTTCCAGTTCTCTGCTGCCAATGACTGGAACGAATTGCAAAAATCCCTGAAGCTGGAGGTTCCTATCTCCCTCACTAACTTTAAGCATCAGCTGTCAGAGCTGCTTTTCGATCATAGCCCATCTGTAAATAGCCCATCTGTAAATTGCCCATCTGTAAATAGCCCATCTGTAAATAGCCCATCTGTAAATAGCCCATCTCTAAATAGCCCATCTGTAAATAGCCCATCTGTAAATACCATCTGTAAATAGCCCATCTGTAAATAGCGCATCTGTAAATTGCCCATCTGTAAATAGCCCACCCCAACTACCTCATCCCCATACTGTTATTTTTGTTCATTCGCACCCCAGTATCTCTGCCTTCACCAAAGGCATATTTGCACATCATCATCTGCACTTGTATCACTCCAGTGTTAATGCTAAATTGTAACTATTTCACCACTATGGTCTATTTATTTTCCTACCTCCCTAATCTAACTACACATACTGTATATAGATCTTCTATAGTGTCATTGACTGTACGTTTGTTTATGTGTTTTTTGTCTGACTGCTTTGATTTGTCTTGGCCAGGTCGCAGTTGTAAATGAGAACTAGTTCTCAAACTGACCTACCTGGTTAAATAAAGGTGAAATTAAACAAATAAAAACTGTATCAGATCAGCCGTTAATTCATTAGCAGATAAGAGTAGCGACACCAGGGGAAATCTGAGACGTAACCCTAAACAGCTTAGTAAAGAATGCTAATGCAATAGCTCCTCTCATCAACTATTTGGTTCTGTCTCAAATGGCACCCTATTCCTTCATAGTGCACTACGTAGGTGAACAGTTTTATCTTACAGCTGTGTCTTGTCTTGTCTTCCCCCTGGATGGATATACAGATGTAGGATCTTAATTATTTTGTTGCTGAGAAATGCACATTTCTAGTGTATTTTAGTTTTTAAGACTTCTAATGTTTGCAATTTCAATTTTGAAATGTCAGACTTGATTTGCCTTAACGAAAAATGTATCCACCCCTACTAAAATGTTCCTTAATTATAATCCACATAATAATTCACATTTCCCATTGCTGCAGGATTATTTTCATTCTGTAGCAAACTGGCTCAAATTAAGATCCTACGTTTGTACCCCCAAGGTGGAGTAGTAGACTCTTAGAAAAAAGGGTTCTTCCAAAAGGGTTCTTCGGCTGTCTCCATAGGAGAACCCTTATTTGTTCCAGGTAGAACCATTTTTGGTTCCAGGTATAACTCTTTTGGGTTCCATGTAGAACACACTCTGGAAAGCGTTCTACATTGAACTCAAAAAGGTTCTACCTTGAACCAAAAAGGGTTATTCGAAGGGTTCTCCTATGGGGACAGCTGAAAAACCCTTTTAGGTTCTAGATATATTTTTTTTCTAAGAGTGTAGTGTGTATTCAGTCAGTGGTTACAAAACAACACTTAAAGCACCAGTAATTAGTACTTTGATAGTCTGCTCCCTAAGTATACAGTGCATTCGGAAATTATTCAGACCCCTTGACTTTTTCCACATTTTGTTACATTACAGCCTTGTTCTAAAATGTATTTTCCTCATCAATCTGAACAAAATACCCCATAATGACAAAAGCAGGTTTTTAGAAAATCTTGCAAATGTATTAATAAAAAACAGAAATACCTTATTTACATAAGTATTCAGACCCTTTGCTATGAGATGTGAAATTGAGCTCAGGTGCATCCTGTTTCCATTGATCATCCTTGAGAGTCCACCTTTAGTAAATTAAATTGATTGGACATGATTTGGAAAGGCACACACCTGTCTATATAAGGTCCCACAGTTGACACTGCATGTCAGAGCAAAAACCAAGCTTCATACCCAAAGGTGTTTCAACAAAGTACTGAGTAAAGTGTCTAAATAATTATGTAAATGTAATATTTCAGTTATTCTAAAACCTGTTTTTACTTTGTCATTATGGGGTATTGTGCCATTTAATCAATTTTAGAATAAGGCTGTAAACGTAACAAGTGGAAAAAGTCAAGGGGTCTGAATACTTCCCGAATGCACTGTATGTCTCAGTATTGAGTACATGTTGTTTTCACATTATGCAGTCTACTGTAAAGTGATTACAGAACTACTCCAAACTCTGTTGTTTCTCCCGCAACGCACCTTGTAATTTTCTGCTTGGCTCCACAACAGCTAGAAGTGTCAGAGAGTAGCAGGGTTACACTGTAATTGCGATTCCGGAGTTCCGGACACAGACCCAGGCAGCAGGCTAACGGCTGTCTGGTGAGGGAGGTACAGATGGAGAGGGAGGGGGCAGATGGCTGGAGGGCTTGTTACAGATGACCTTGCAGGTAGAGCCTAGAAGAGGTAGAGCCTGCCTGGCTGTTCCCCACCCCCGCCTGGCCTGGCATTACATGGGGCTGTCTGTAAAGCTCCTTTTGTCTGTAAAGTTCTTGCACTGTGCCTGCCTGTAACTGTACTTAGCAACTGTTCATGCAAGTGCATTTGAGTATGAATACAGATCAACACAAGTAATGTATCCTATCCACTGCATTCAAACTGTTGTGTTACATTGGGCTTCGTTCCAACATTTCTAACTCAACGTTGCAATATTGGCTGTGTTCCATCTTCCAGACTTCTGAAGACACAAGACAGGTAGTGAGTGAAGTAGTGTGACTCAGACCATGGGTGTTTGTCAAAATGCATACTACCGTGCTCCGAGCATGCAAATTGGAGCAAGGGAGGGTCGGCGTATGTGTCCGAGTCAAAGTATGCAAAACGGAGCATGGAGGGCACTTCTCGAATGTGTACTCCGTTTGTACATATTTTGAAGCATGAAGCGAGAGAAAATACACTCCGACTTCGAAATAAAATGTTGCTTATTCACATGTAATATGTTGCCTGACTACAGTATGTTGATATGTTAATTAATACATGCTGTATAAATGTCAACCTGCCTTTTTAATACCATCTTGTTAGCAACAGTAAGTCAATAGGGCTAACTGGCTAGCTAGCTAGCCACAAAGTATTGGTAGCTACGCACAAAACATTTACATTTACCTTGTATACAATTAGTTTTACGTAATGTTTGCCTGTTTAACTAGCTGGCTAGCTAGATTATTACGATTCACATATCTAGCTGATAATTATGAAGTAAAACGTTTGCTTTGTGTATATCTTGTTTTGTCTATTGTTGCCATTGTCCTGGCTGGAAGAAGGTTCAAATGTAATGTTTTATGCGTTCTCCACACTCTCGTCCTCACAAGAACGTACTCAAGAGAACGTCGTCGGAGCATGAGAGTGTGGAGCATGGTAGTATGCATATCGAGAAACACCCATTGGCTCTGATGAGTTTGGGTTCTGTGACTCGTCCTCCACACTTCCTCCTTATGTTATTGTCCTCCCTCTCTTTATCTCTCTCTTTCTCTCGCTCTCTGAATCTGTCAGTCGTACTATCTTTCATTCTCTCTTTGAATCAATCATCCTTTCTCACTCTCTCTCTCCCTCTCTCTCTTTCTCTTTCTCTTTCTCTCTCTCTATCTGTCTGCCAGTCTTTTTATATCTGTGAGACTCCTCGGGGGCGTTCTGATCTGAATAAATGTTTGAGATTAGAACGAAGGTTGTCTGGTGGTTTAGGCTGCAGAGACGGGAGAGACAAGCGACAGTCACTTTGCGGGCATGAAATTAGTCTTTCGTCTACACCCTCAGTCTGTCATGTTGAGTTTGGAGCGTTGGTTTTCTTACTGTCAAAAGTCTGCATCCCAAATGGTACCCTATTTCCTTTAAAGTAGGCGACACAACTTCAGTGGGCCCTGGTTAAACGTTGTGCACTATAAAGGGAATAGCATGCCATTTGGGAGGCACCCAAAGGACTGAGAAAATAGAAATTGTCTTTTTTTTTCGTACTCTCCCCCGTGTCTTCAGTTCAGCACAGCTGCCCAAGATGGTGGTGCAGATTTATGTAGCCAAACCTTCTAAAGCAGATTATCCAGAGTTCACACAGTCATCGGTGAGGCCTCCTTGGCTGCCGTCTTCCCACCTTCCCCCCTGACCTGACCTGGGGCGTCTCTAAGCTGATCCCATCCCAGGCTGGATGCTTTGAAGTGGGGGTTAGAGAGTTGATGAAGTGGATGGCTGCTTTGATCTCTCCACTGGCCTTTTTTGTTAAACGTACAGAGTGTAGCCCTGCTTCCTCACCCCTTCTAACTATCATCAACTAACACTTACTCTCTCTCTCTCTCTGTCTCTCTCTGTCTCTCTGTCTCTCTCTGTCTCTCTCTCTCTCTCTCTCTCTCTCTCTCTCTCTCTCTCTCTCTCTCTTTCTCTCTCTCTCTGTCTCTCTCTCTCTCTCTCTGTCTCTCTCTCTGTCTCTCTCTCTGTCTCTCTCTGTATCTCTCTCTGTATCTGTCTCTGTCTCTCTCTCTCTCTCTCTCTCTCTCTCTCTCTCTCTCTCTCTCTATCTCTCTCCCTCTCTCTCTCTCTGTGTCTCTCTCTCTCTCTCTCTCTCTCTCCCTCTCTCTCTCTCTGTGTCTCTCTCTCTCTCTCTCTCTCTCTCTCTCTCTCTCTCTCTCTCTCTCTCTCTCTCTCTCTCTCTCTCTCTCTCTCTCTGTCTCTGTCTCTGTCTCTGTCTCTCTCTCTCTCTCTCTCTCTCTCTGTCTCTCACACACACAGGTCTGCCAATTACCCTACTAAATACAGTAGTTCTGTTTACTCTGTCTACTTAACCTTGAGCTCCCCTCTCTGCCAAACAAACACCAGTACAATTGTATTGAACCACTGCTGTCAGAGCTGAAGCACTTTATTACACTCTCTCACACTATTAATGCTGGTTCATGATGTGATTGACTCTAGTGGTAGAGTAATTGTGAGGAGGGCCACTAAGTTTTAATTTTGACGTCTTTCCTCCTTGTTGAAACCCAACTAACAACTGAAGTAATAAAAAGAGAAATCGCTTTCTCTAGCTAAGAGAGGAGCTCACAATGTACTACATTTTGCACTCTGTATATAGATTTATTCTATTGTGTTTTTTACTGTTTGTTTACTGTGTAACTCTGTGTTGTTGTTTTTTTTGTTTTTTGTTTTTTTGTCGCACTGCTTTGCTTTGTCTTGGCCAGGTCGCAGTTGCAAATGAGAACTTGTTCTCAACTGACCTACCTGGTTAAATAAAGGTGAAAAAAAAAAAAAAGCTGTACTGTAGGAGCCTACAGAGTAGGTGGTTGCAGTTGGAGCTGTACTGTAGGAGCCTACAGAGTAGGTGGTTGCAGTTGGAGCTGTACTGTAGGAGCCTACAGAGTAGGTGGTTGCAGTTGGAGCTGTACTGTAGGAGCCTACAGAGTAGGTGGTTACAGTTGGAGCTTTCCAGAGATGCTAGCCCAGTGCAGTTGTTTGTTTAGAGAATCAGTTCCACAACTGGTGTTCGGGTTCCTCAATGCTCCGGTGACGTGGAGGAGGAGGAGGAGGCTGTCAGCGGCCTGGATCGAGACCAGAGAGAGAGGGACAATTAGAGCTTCGTCTAGCCTCGTATCTCCACACTGCAGATGGGGTCCAGAGCGCATCGCACCTCTCAGTATGCAAGCAGGATACGCACACACAGTCACGGATGCAGATACCCTTCTCTGAGTGGATAGAGGCAGCAACCATACGCATAGTCATGAACTCTCTGACATGCACACACTGGAACTGCACAGGCCACTCTTGGAGATAGTACTTATCATCAACAGAGGAAATACTGGCGCTGGAGGATGAGGATGGTCAACCTTAAACTCTGTCAACACTGTGAGATGAAGATCACAACAACTATTTTGGGGGGGGGATTTTTAAACAAATGCACATCCTTTTTGGCTTAGTGCTGCCTCCAAAATCACAAATGTCACACTCAATCTCTTGGAAGTTGAAGACAAAATCCCAATGTCCCAGCACAGGAAGCATTCAACAGACCAATCAGCTTGTCTCCTATCCCGTGTTGCACTAACTCCCAGACTCCATCTTCCAGCTCGTCACACCCCTCAGAGAGAGGGAGCCGAAAACATTTGTTCAGTTTTTTCTTCTCTGTTAATTTCCCATGGCGTGGACCCTTTGTTTAAAGGTCTCTAATGGAGAAGCAGATAGAGGCAGATCAGCCTCAGTGCACTCATCCAAACAACGCAGACGCCAGCAACCCAGACAGACTGACTGACAGGGGAATTTCGCTCTGGCTACAGCTGCCCTCCCCATTTCAGCAGAGGTAGACAGGAAATGAGGAAGAGAGGAAAGGTGGGAGCAGAGGAAGAACTGTCTGCTGACCTGTAGAGTAAAAGTCTGGAAGGACTTGTCATTACCATGTGTTCCACTTTAGACGTTATGCTAATTGCAGGGCAGTTGGTCGAACGACTACAGGAAGGGATACTTGAGGCCGTGCCTTTGTCCTGGAGTGGCACTGGGCTGAAATGGCATCAGGCCTGTATCCATCAGTGTCTGGGATTGGGGTCCTTGTATTTCTGTTCAGACATCATTCGCAACCCTGTCCATTACCAATGGGTTTCTCTACCACTTCGCTTTTAGCCACATTTGTGGAAAATGCAAATCACCTGTGTGATATTGAATCTCAAATGGGTTTTTTACATGAGCACTGAGTAGTTTTGACTCCAACCCCTATGAAAGTTATATCTCGTATTTTTCCTCTCAACTTATTGATGAAATGGACTGTGAATCCATTGGAATCCATTATTCAAGCAGAGAGGGATTTTTATCTGGTGAAACTGAAAGTAAAATGGAATTGATGGAAGACGAGGTTCACCTGGGTTCAAATGTATTCACTAAAAGCACTACGTCTGTATTATGTGTTTATTATACAGTATCTTCATTCTGTCTAATGTAGGTTTAGAGTAATGCACAGTATGAGCTATATGTTTGCTATGAGAGCTGCGTTCAAGAAATCTGTCTAATCAATGTTTATGCTCAACATGTTCTATATGTAGGTCTATGTATGTTCAACATGTTCTATATGTAGGTCTATTTATGCTCAACATGTTCTATATGTAGGTCTATTTATGCTCAACATGTTCTATATGTAGGTCTATTTATGTTCAACATGTTCTATATGTAGGTCTATTTATGCTCAACATGTTCTATATGTAGGTCTATTTATGCTCAATATGTTCTATATGTAGGTCTATTTATGTTCAACATGTTCTATATGTAGGTCTATTTATGCTCAACATGTTCTATATGTAGGTGTATTTATGCTCAACATGTTCTATATGTAGGTCTATTTATGTTCAACATGTTCTATATGTAGGTCTATTTATGCTCAACATGTTCTATATGTAGGTCTATTTATGCTCAATATGTTCTATATGTAGGTCTATTTATGCTCAACATGTTCTATATGTAGGTCTATTTATGCTCAACATGTTCTATATGTAGGTCTATTTATGTTCAACATGTTCTATTTGTAGGTCTATGATATGAGGGCTGCATTCCAAAAGGGTGATGCTGTAAATTTAGTCATGCTGTTCGGATTATTACGTATTTTTTCTGTCTTAATTCAGTCGTCTTGAGCTATGTAGATGCTGCGTTCAAGAAAGGTTATATGAGGCTCCGTGTTTAGTAATGCTGGTCACGTACTGTTTATTTGGGTGGTGCAGAGAGGCTGTTCAAAACCTCATCTGTATAAATGATAAATAATGGTCTCTGGTAGACCGTCTGTCGGTAGGACTGCTAACTCGTTGCTGTGGGCTAGAGGCCAGTGGATTGGTGCTGTGAGACTCTGCCAAATGCAGAGTGGGTGGTGGTGTGAGGATAGGTAGGACACACACACTGACAGACTCCCCTAACAGACACACACGCACTGACAGACTCTCCTAACAGACACACACACACTGACAGACTCTCCTAACAGACACACCCACACTGACAGACTCTCCTAACAGACACACCCACACTGACAGACTCTCCTAACAGACACACCCACACTGACAGACTCTCCTAACAGACACACACACACTGACAGACTCTCCTAACAGACACACCCACACTGACAGACTCTCCTAACAGACACACCCACACTGACAGACTCTCCTAACAGACACACCCACACTGACAGACTCTCCTAACAGACACACCCACACTGACAGACTCTCTCATCGCAGACACACACACTGACAGACTCTCTCCTCACAGACACACACACACACACACACACACTACAGGCTCTCTCCTCAGACACACACCCACACTGACAGACTCTCTCCTAACAGACACACCCACACTGACAGACTCTCTCATCACAGACACACACACACTGACAGACTCTCTCATCACAGACACACACACACTGACAGACTCTCTCATCACAGACACACACACACTACAGACTCTCTCCTCACAGACACACACACACTGACAGACTCTCATCACAGACACACACACACTGACAGACTCTCTCATCACAGACACACACACACTACAGACTCTCTCATCGCAGACACACACACACTACAGACTCTCTCCTCACGGACAAACACACACTACAGACTCTCTCCTCACGGACACACACACACACACTACAGACTCTCTCATCACAGACACACACACACTACAGACTCTCTCTTCACAGACACACACACACTACAGGCTCTCTCCTCACGGACAGATGAACCAACCAGGCTGGAAATGCTGTCAGCCTCCACACATAGATTTCTAAGTGTGTGTGTGTGTGTGTGTGTGTGTGTGTGTGTGTGTGTGTGTGTGTGTGTGTGTGTGTGTGTGTGTGTGTGTGTGTGTGTGTGTGTGTGTGTGTGTGTGTGTGTGTGTGTGTGCGCGTCAGACTCCATGGAGAGCGTTCTAAGTGATGTTGGAATGTACAAGCAGCACTAATGCTGTGACTGTCACTTTCCCATGCAGAGTAAATACAGGAATCATTTTAACCAACTCTCAGAATGTAATTTACAGCCTGACTGAGAGTTTTGAATGGGGAAATCTGTGTTAGATCCATAGAAATAGAATTACTAGATCCATAGAAATAGAATAACTAAGTAATTCTATTAAAATTGTAATGCTACTTTATGATATTTGGGCCTCTCAGAGTAGGAGTGCTGATCAAGGATTAGTTTAGCCTTTTAGATCGAAAGGAATAAGATTATAAAGACAGGTGGGGACCTGATCCTAGATCAGGCCCTGGTCTAGATTGGAGTAACAACTCTAGCTACAGACCTGTACTGACTATTACTTGACTGCGTCACTGTCCTGGAGTGACTCAGCAGAACACCTGATAACCTGGACTCATTCAGCTGATAACAACCAGGTGGAAAAGAGAGAGCAGTCAAATGTATCAGCACAGTGGAGCTAATATGTTCCACACAAGCTAGCCTGAATGGCTGCCTCTCTCTCTCTCTCTCTCTCTCTCTCTCTCTCTCTCTCCAACCAATATGCTTTGTGTCTATCTCCTTCTCTCTCCTCTGCCTCCATCTTTCTCTCTACCCCCACCACCTTTCCCTCTCTCCTCTGCCTCCATCTTTCTCTCTACCCCCACTACCTTACCCTCTCTCCTCTGCCTCCATATTTCTCTCTACCCCCACCACCCTTCCTTCTCTCCTCTGCCTCCATCTTTCCCTTCTCCCAGTCTCTCCCCCTCCCCCTGGGGATGCTGCTCTTGGCTGGCTCTCCCAGCACCAGGCTCATCCTCTCTGATCCCCCTGTAGGGCTGACCACCCCTGTGGCTCTGCTGTCCCACACCACTACTCTATCACCCAGGGTGTACTCTGGCTGGGCCACTGGCCAGGGAGGTATTAATGTTGGAGTCATGTTTGTGTTGGTTGATACTGGTACTGGATTGCCCTGCGTGACACGGGAGGATGAGACAGGAGAGTGACTCTTTTGACCAGTGTACCCATACTGCATTGGGATGATGTCGCAGAGTGATGATGTCATGACCCTGTCAGACTGGACGTCCTTGCTTCTCAGTTGACTTAGTGCTCTCTCTTCTGTTTCCGTCTGCACCTCTCCTTTTCTATTAACCACGTATACTATTAACCACATATACTATTAACCACATATACTATTAACCACATATACTATTAACCACATATACTATTAACCACGTATACTATTAACCACATATACTATTAACCACGTATACTATTAACCACATATACTATTAACCACATATACTATTAACCACGTATACTATTAACCACATATACTATTAACCACATATACTATTAACCACATATACTATTAACCACATATACTATTAACCACATATACTATTAACCACATATAGTTTTGCTGCCAATTTACTGGTCAACAAACTGTTAAATGTTTTCAGTAAAATGACATGACAGATAGAAAATGCTGTCAGAGATCTTTATATAATGACAAGATGCTTATGTTTCCGCCAGAACAATGGGAGTCGTCCAAAGACGGGAAGGCAGGTGACAAGCTTAGGCCCAAAATAAGGTTTCAAACAATGATACTGCCTCAAGTTCACATTGCAAAATGGTGGGTGACGCGCTGATAGTCAACGCTAGGCAGGCTATAGCCTATGCGCCCGAATGGCGAATGGGAGGCGCACTTTATGAGTTGATATTGAAAAATAAAAATAACAAAAATGAATGGCTGCCTCTCTCTCTCCTTTTTTACGGTTGCAATTGTTATTTGTTGCGCAATGACTGGGCTTACAAAAGCAGTTTTCACTCCAGTAGGTAGGCTCCTCCTCTCCTCAAACTAGGCTCTGTATGATGTGCACGTGTGATAAATAAGATGCATGACGACTAACGAAAATACACACACACCAATTTACCGGTCAAATGTATTTAAGCTGGCTAAGCGATTAACCGTTAACGGTTAACATCCATACCTCTACTGTATTCTTGCTGGATTACTCTTTCTTGAACACCTGCTGAAATATTATTAATATAAAAGCCCGTTATTTCTCTCCTGCCTTGTGAATAGTTCAGTCTATTCCGGTGTGTTTTATAACTTGGGGATGTGAGGCTCCAGGTGTAGTGTTGTCTCTCTTGGAGATAAATGCACTTTCTCTGTTCTGTCCACCTCCTCCGTAATACGCCATGCATAACGTTACACATATAGAAGGCCTGCCAGGTGAGGTCGAAAATCTTTACCTCTCCACTCACGCACACACACACACACACACACACACACACACACACACACACACACACACACACACACACACACACACACACACACACACACACACACACACACACACACACACACACACACACACACACACACACACACAAGTTGCCCAAGATCATGTGCCTGTGTACCACACCATCCCACCTCACGCGAGAGGAGCTGGTTGGGATACTGATTTGTTTGCTCTCTGTGATTTGACCAGGTTGCCCCTCTATCTAATCTGGCTTACTCATCCTAATGTATCAAAACCTGTATTGTGTAACTTAATGAAGGGACGTAGATGAGTTGGATTTTGACTTGCATTGGATTTATGCTAAAAAGTTTGAAATAGTGGCCAGGTAAACAAAACCAAAGCATGGATTGTTGTCTTACCTTGACCATAGCCTACAGACTCTCCACAGACACACACTACAGACTCTCTCTGACCATAGCCTACAGACTCTCCACAGACACACACTACAGACTCTCTCTGACCATAGCCTACAGACTCTCCACAGACACACACTACACACTCTCTCTGACCATAGCCTACAGACACTCCACAGACACACACTACAGACTCTCTCTGACCATAGCCTACAGACTCTCCACAGACACACACTACAGACTCTCTCTGACCATAGCCTACAGACTCTCCACAGACACACACTACATAATCTCTCTGACCATAGACTGCTTACCGGGCAAGGAAACCAATATGTACTTTTGTAATTGGGGTGAACTATCCCTTTAACCCAACCCCCTCTCCCTCTCTCTTTGTTGTGTCTGTAGGTCCTCCCTGACATGTCCACATTGCCTTAAACAGAGCAACACCTTTGACCCCTTCCTCTGCATCTCACTGCCCATTCCCCTACGGCAAACCAGGTAAGCAACACCAGTCATAAAGCAACTGCACGTATGTGTGTGTGTGTGTGTGTGTGTGTGTGTGTGTGTGTGTGTGTGTGTGTGTGTGTGTGTGTGTGTGTGTGTGTGTGTGTGTGTGTGTGTGTGTGTGTGTGTGTGTGTGTGTGTGTGTGTGTGTGTGTGTTACCAGTTCTCCCTTTTTGTGACAACAAGACACAATGGAATATGATCAAGTGCTTGGGTTTTGAAAAGCAGGGTGGGCATTTCTGATAGATACACAACAGGTTGCTGAAATAGCATATGTATGACATTGTCCCGCTCTAGCTCACAGACAGACTATCCAGTCTGATTCTGATGCTACTTCTACTTCGTATAACTCTTGTATAACTCTGGCATATCCAGTATATGGTCTTAATGCTAAGAGACTGACTCATGAATCCTCATCGGTTCAACTGAGACCCACACAGTTAGTGATTTTGGGACTCAGTTGCTCTCCCCTTCAGGATGGATGTATTCTCTCACTGATGGCATATTCCCCTTGTCGCCTCGCTGTCTGCAACTGAAATCTCAGTGAGATCTCAATGATGGCCGTGTCTTCTTACATCAGCAGGGAGTTAACTAACATCACTGGCTCTTACTTTGTACACCACATCACCGGTCTCTCATCCAGTCTCATCTCATCTCAGCATGTCTAACAACATCAACAAACCAGCGCTCACATCCTCCCCGTGCCTCTGCTCTTTGAGCACTCTGTTAGCGACAATGCAACACTTCCTGAATAATGCATGATGAGAAAGCAGGAATCTCTCCCAGACTTCTATCCCTCCATCCATCCCTCCTCTCTATCCCTCCATCCATCCCTCCTCTCTATCCCTCCATCCATCCCTCTTCTCTATCCCTCCATCCATCCCTCCTCTCTATCCCTCCATCCATCCCTCTTCTCTATCCCTCCATCCATCCCTCCTCTCTATCCCTCCATCCATCCCTCCTCTCTATCCCTCCATCCACCCCTCCTCTCTATCCCTCCATCCATCCCTCCATCCATCCCTCCTCTCTATCCCTCCTCTCTATCCCTCCATCCATCCCTCCTCTCTATCCCTCCATCCATCCCTCCATCCATCCCTCCTCTCTATCCCTCCATCCATCCCTCCTCTCTATCCCTCCATCCATCCCTCCTCTCTACCCCTCTATCCATCCCTCCATCCATCCCTCCTCTCTATCCCTCCATCCATCCCTCCTCTCTATCCCTCCATCCATCATTCCTCTCTATCCCTCCATCCATCCCTCCTCTCTATCCCTCCATCCATTATTCCTCTCTATCCCTCCACCCATTCTTCCCTCCATACCTCAAACCTGTGGCCTCAAATAGTGCTAAGTGTTGATCCCTTTATCCTTCCATCGCTCCACCTGCCATGCCCACATCTCCTGCACTAGCTAGCTCCTGTTGATTGTAGGTAGGCATGCCTCAGCAGACACAGACATGCACCCTATGGTGCTAATGCTAACACGTTAGCATCGCTTTGCAGTCAGGCATGCCCAGACAGACACTGTGGAGGAGATAAGAGAACAACACGGCAAGTGTAATGTCTAGAAGCTGTCTTTGTGTGTGTATGTGTGTATGTTTGTGAAGAACTGGCTGTAAACAAGTTTCTCCTTTCTTTCTCTCTCTCTCTCTCTCTCTCTCTCTCTCTCTCTCTCTCTCTCTCTCTCTCTCTCTCTCTCTCTCTCTCTCTCTCTCTCTCTCTCTCTCTCTCTCTCTCTCTCTCTCTCTCTCTCTCTCTCTCTCTCTCTCTCTCTCCAGGTGTATGAGTGTGACCCTGGTGTTCAGCACTAAGGGTCTAAGGTATCTTCGTGTTGGTCTGGCTGTGCCTCTCATCGGCTCTGTCTCCTGCCTGCGAGCCATGGTTGCTGAGGAGGGCAAGACCACGCCAGACCAGGTGGGGGCTGCACACAAACACACACACGTGGTTAGTGGGCCAGAATCGTTAGCCTACTAAATCTTAAAGGCCCTATCCTGCTCTATCTGTACATTCATTATTCCACTCACTGTAACATATAAAACCATCCCCCTTTGGTCGTGGTGAGAATCTCTGTCTGTTAATTACCATACCTCTCAGACAGAGGCTTTTTACCCGATCATCATGGAAAGCTCTGCTGCTCTGACTGACACAGAAAAAGGAAAGCCAGACCGAGAAAGAGAGAGGGGATAGACGAACAGAGAATGTAGCAGACAAATAGAGGGAACAGATAGACAGAGAAGGAGAGAAAGACAGAGAGAGTCTGCTGTCAGCTCCACAGCTGGGCCTAATGTCTCGTCATGCTGTGTGAGGAGGCGTAGGATGGGACACCACTGGTTGTCTGTCTGTCTGTTTGTTTGTGTTTTGACGAAAGCCTTCTCAGAAAACAGACGTGAGGAGAGAGTAAGGCATCCTTAAAGGTCCAATGCAGCTGTTTTTATCTTGATATCAAATACTTTCTGGGTAACATTTAAGGGTCTTACTGTAATTGTTCTCATTTAAAATGTCACCAGGAAGTCCAAACTCCATCCCACCAAAACAGACTGATATTTCAGGCAGTCTTTTCTAACAGCTCTTACACTAAAAGGGCGTTATCATAATTTAAAAACATTTCAGTTTTATTCCAACCCCATAGTATGGAAAATGACATTTTTGACTCCACCGGGCCTTTAATATTTGTTTACTTTAGAAGGATCTTGAACAGACTTATGGCATTTCTGCTTTGTTTGCTTTTCGGGTTTTCTCTGTTTGCTTTGCCACATACTGTACATTCCCTGTTTGTCCTCTATAGCTCGTCTGTCTACAACTATTAGCCTGTGTATGTGTGTGTTTAACCTCCATTCTAAGCCACTTAGCCATGGCTGTTTATACACTACCGGTCAACAGTTCTAGAACACCTATTCATTCAAGGGTTTTTTCTTTATTTTTACTATTTTCTACATTGTAGAATAATAGTGAAGACATCAAAACTATGAAATATCACATATGGAATCATGTGTTTAACAAATCAAAATGCTTTCTATATTTGAGATTCTTCAGATAGCCACCCTTTGCCTTGATGACAGATTTGCATTCTCTCAACCAGCTTCACCTGCAATGCTTTTTCAACAGTCTTGAAGGAGTTCCCACATATGCTGAGCACTTGTTGGCTGCTTTTCCTTCACTCTGTGGTCTGACTCATCCCAAACCATCTCAATTTGGTTGAGGTCGGGGGATTGTGGAGACCAGGTCATCTGATGCAGCACTCCATCACTCTGCTTCTTGGTAAAATATCCCTTACACAGCCTGGAGGTGTGTTGGGTCATCGTCTTGTTGAAAAACTAATGATAGTCCCACTAAGAGCAAACCAGATGGGATGACGTTTCGCTGCGAATGCTGTGGTAACCATGCTGGTTAAGTGTGCCTTGAATTCTAAATAAACCAGCAGCAAGTACCCCCACACCATAACACCTCCTCCACCAAACCGAACCAAAAATCTCCAATTTGGACTCACCAGACTCGTGTTTGCTCGTGTTTCTTGGCCCAAGCAAGTCTCTTCTTCTTATTGGTGTCTTTTAGTAGTGGTTTCTTTGCAGCAATTCAGCCATGAAGGCCTGATTCACACAGCCTCCTCTGAACAGTTGATGTTGAGATGTGTCTGTTACTTGAACTCTGTGAATCATTTATTTGGGCTGCAATTTC
>CM042394.1:14854013-14866513 GCA_023634145.1 Thymallus thymallus | reverse complement strand
AGAGGGGGGGGGGGGAGAGAGAGAGAGAGAGAGAGAGAGAGAGAGAGAGAGAGAGAGAGAGAGAGAGAGAGAGAGAGAGAGAGAGAGAGAGAGAGAGAGAGAGAGAGAGAGAGAGAGAGAGGTATAAAAGACAGGTAGAACAATGGAGTTTGTGTCGCACTGGCAGAAGAGATAGACAAATATAACTTTAGGAGAGATATGTTTTTAGGCGGAAGTCATAGTCTATTTTAAGAGATGGATTTTTATGGATGGATGTTTTGCTCTGGAGGAATAGTCTCCACCGTTTCATGGTTATGAGTTTCGTTTGGGTTTTCATATTAGAAGTTATTGGAAAACACAGGAAGACATTCTTAGGGATATTGGATCAACTCTTCTCCTTCATATACTGTAGTAATGAGATTTGTTATTTGGGAAAACAGTGTGATATTGCTAGCCTCATGATATAAATCACAAAAGAAATCTAAGAAACTTTAATAAAATATTAGATTTCATCTCTCAACAGAACAGTTATGTCAGGTGTCTATTACAATACATTAAACCTTGAGTAAATTTTAGTAAATCTTTTAAACTTTTTTAGACGCTCACTGACTTACTTTACAAAAGGCCTGGTGTCCCTGAGGTAATCAAGAAGTCTATCCAGCTCTAGAGACAGAGTTGTCTGTTTGGCGAGGTCGGAGGATCAGGGGTGAGAGAGTGTTTGTCTGAAAGAAGACGTGCCCTCTGGGAAAGGTGGGTTTGGGTTGAATGTTGACTGGAGACACGGTTTGGGTTGAATGTTGACTGGAGACACAGTTTGGGTTGAATGTTGACTGGAGACACAGTTTGGGTTGAATGTTGACTGGAGACACAGTTTGGGTTGAATGTTGACTCGAGACACAGTTTGGGTTGAATGTTGACTGGAGACAGTTTGGGTTGAATGTTGACTGGAGACACAGTTTGGGTTGAATGTTGACTGGAGACAGTTTGGGTTGAATGTTGACTGGAGACACGGTTTGGGTTGAATGTTGACTGGAGACGGTTTGGGTTGAATGTTGACTGGAGACAGTTTGGGTTGAATGTTGACTGGAGACACGGTTTGGGTTGAATGTTGACTGGAGACAGTTTGGGTTGAATGTTGACTGGAGACAGTTTGGGTTGAATGTTGACTGGAGACAGTTTGGGTTGAATGTTGACTGGAGACAGTTTGGGTTGAATGTTGACTGGAGACAGTTTGGGTTGAATGTTGACTGGAGACACAGTTTGGGTTGAATGTTGACTGGAGACAGTTTGGGTTGAATGTTGACTGGAGACAGTTTGGGTTGAATGTTGACTGGAGACAGTTTGGGTTGAATGTTGACTGGAGACAGTTTGGGTTGAATGTTGTGTACCTCTGAGGTGAGCAGCGGAGGATGCGTAGACGGTCCTACAGAGCCCATTAGCTCTGCCTTTAGTGAGTGGGTTTTATTGTTACATATATTCACACACTCAAGGCAAGCGTCTTTACACCAACACACACACTCACACACTCACCCCCAGGTTGTGGATGTCTCTGCTGAAGGGTGGCGATGAGTATCCTGAGGAAGAGACCCAGCTGTGCTCAATGGCTCAGCAATGTTCCAACATCTAGTGGAAAGCTTTCCCAGAAGGGTGGAGGCTGTTATAGCAGCAAAGGGGGGACCAACTCCATATTAATGCACATGATTTTGAAATGAGTTCGACGAGCAGGTGTCCACATACTTTTGCTCATGTAGTGAATCTAGACGAGAACCCTTTGAAGAAGGCTTTTTGGTTCCAGGTAGAACCCTTTTGGCACTAGGTAGAACACTTTTGGGTTCCATGTAGAACCCTTCCCAAAATAGTTCTATCTGGAACCATCCTTGAGATGCGGTAAAGAGGTCAATCGACCAAATAATGGAATTGCCATGGAAACTTGTGGGGGAAAGCGCCGTGGGGGAAAGATGCCGGGTCTCCTCATTGCCCCCAGCAAAATCTGCCTACATTTAGGCTATTGTTTATATGTGTATTTCACACTATGTTGAGGACATTGTTTGGGCTGTTTTCACTGCATAACATGTAGAATCTTTCCCTTTAAATGCTAACTCCATTATAAACTGGTTAGCATAGCTAGCATACAGAAATCGTTGGTGGTAGTCAAATTCGTTTTTAACTGTAATGCAGTTGATTGGTAACGATGACATGATCATATATATCCAAATCGGACGTAAGTAACCACATTGTTACAATACATAAATCATGACGGATTTGACAAATATCCACTTTGTTAGATCAGATTTGTTGAATGTGCGCCAATCTGGTCAGTGAAACGTCTGTGTCCATTGATTCCTTTACCGCATCTATTTAAGGCAGCAGGTAGCCTAGCGGTTAGAGCGCTCGGCCAGTAAACGAAAGGTCACTGGTTTGAATACCTGAGCCGACAAGGTGAAAAAACCTGTCGATATGTCCATGAGCAAGGGACTTAACCCTAATTTGCTCCAGGGGCTGACCCTGTAGTTAGGCCATCATTGTAAATAAGATTTTGTTTTTAACTGACTAGCCTAGTTAAATAAAGGTTAAATAAATAAAATAAAAAATATATATATATATATTGGGACAGCCGAAGAACCCCTTTGTCATGTCATGGCATATTTTACACAAGCCAATCAGAGATGGGCAGGATGGGGAGATGGCCAAACAGAAAGAGGGAGGGTACAGGTCTAAAGTCAGTGAAGAATGCCATCCATGTGAATAGACCAGTTGTGTAGTTGTGGTTTTAGACTCTAGAGGTATATACGCCCACAGAGGATGCAACAGCCTGATCACAATCACAACCACATACCAACAGTCCATCAGGGAGCTAGCTCTTCCTCTGCTTGTCTCACAGCCTCTATCGTCTCTGACTGTCTGGGTCATGTAATTTACTGGGTTTACTGGGTTTTAGCCCCAAGACTCTTATTCCCTTTTTTACTTATTCGCTAAAGATGGCACAGATACATGTTGCCGAGATACGGGGAGGCAACCGTGGAATCAATCATAGGGGTCGGAGGTCTTCAGGGACCTGGTGTGACAGTGATGAGATGCATGTTTGGGATCCGGCGAGGAGGATAAGGTGTGGCAGGTCTATATCTCCCCCCTTGACAGGGGTAATTTGTCTAGGTGACAAACCGCTAGAGATCTGTCTCTCGAGTCTCAAGAGGGCTAAGCTTGTAGGAGCAGAAAAGCATTTGAAAAGCATGATTTTGCTCAATTTTAATAGTACACAATAGTAATTGATTTAGGTTGAGCATTCAATTCAGCAGTCGCATGCACAACAACCAACTGGAATTGTATAA
Organism: Thymallus thymallus; assembly: GCA_023634145.1. NCBI lineage: Eukaryota > Metazoa > Chordata > Actinopteri > Salmoniformes > Salmonidae > Thymallus > Thymallus thymallus. The sequence continues at coordinate 14,863,205 of CM042394.1, read as the reverse complement.
ATCAGACAAAACTGAAGCAGCTCTGTATGTACTGTAGCCTGCAGGCTCGCCAGCTAACAACAGCTTTATGCCTATGACCTATATTCATAAATAGGTTGTAAACCCACTATTATTTTTCTATTGACATCTCAAAAGTATTATGTTTTAATCCCCCTGCCGTAGAAGAGAGTAGTACGTCAAGTCATCATCAATGAGCCAATATTCATATATTCTCACTATCTTGTCAGACAGAGATAATAAAGTCGTTATCCGGCATGATGCTTACTTCAGGGAACACAGTTTTAAATAATGCTCTGATATTAATACTGACTTGAAGGAGTGAAGCAGAAAAAGTAGGCCTTAGTAACTGCGGTGAATAAGTAGAATCCCTGGGGGTTACTGTAAAAAAAAAAAAAATGATTAGAGCCATAGTTATTTTGGTGTTCATTACAATACGCATCGCTCCTCCCATGTGAATGTGAGACAGGTGCTGCAGGTGCTCTGGTGCAGTGTGCTACCGCGTTCCAATGTCCCCGTGCGACCACCCTGCATCACTACATCTTTTAGAATGAACAATAAAATAAAGGCAACAATTTCAACGATTTTACTGAGTTACAGTTCATATAAGGAAATAAATCTATTTAAATATATTCATTAGGCCCTAATCTATGGATTTCACATGACTGGGCTGGGGCCCAGCCAATCAGAATGAGTTTTTCCCCACAAAAGGGCTTTATTACAGACAGAAATGCTCCTCAGTTTCATCAGCTGTCTGGGTGGCTGTTCTCAGATGATCCCGCAGGTGAAGAAGCCGGATGTGGAGGTCCTGGGCTGGCATGGTTACACGTGGCCGGTTGGGCGTACTGCCATATTCTCTAAAATGACATTGGAGGCGGCTTATGGTAGAGAAATTAACATGCAATTCTCTGGCAACAGCTCTGGTGGACATTGCTGCAGTCAGCATGCCATTTGCATGCTTTCTCAAAACTTGAGACACATTTTAGAGTGGCCTTTTATTGTCCCCAGCACAAGGTGCACCTGTGTAATGATCATGGTGTTTAATCAGCTTCTTGATATGCCACACCTGTCAGGAGAAATGCTCACTTACAGGGATGTAAACAAATTTGTGCACAAAATTTGAGACAAATAAGCTTTTTGTGTGTATGGAACATTTCTGGGACCTTTTATTTCAGCTCATGAAACATGGGACCAACACTTTACGTGTAGTGTTAATATTTTGTTCAGTATATATCAACTCTAGCCACTGATTTCGTTCACTGCATATTGGAGTAGGTAACCCCTAAAGCATCAATGGGATAGCTAAAGAGACAGAGAAGTGTAGTGTGTGTCTGTGTTTATAGTGAAATAGTAGGTCTAAAAAGAGAGAGGGGAGAGGAGAAAGAGAGAGGGGAGAGGAGAAAGAGAGAGGGGAGAGGAGAAAGAGAGGGGGGAGAGGAGAAAGAGAGAGGGGAGAGGAGAAAGAGAGAGGGGAGAGAAAGAGAGAGGGGAGCGGAGAAAGAGAGAGGGGAGAGGAGAAAGAGAGGGGGGAGAGCAGAAAGAGAGAGGGGGGAGAGGAGAAAGAGAGCGATAGCAAGAAAGAAGTAGGGAGGGAGATGGAGAGCTGTGAATGTGTGACAATTGTAATTAAACAGCTCAGCCCCTGAAGAGACACTCCAGCGACACTCCCCTTCTACTAGCACTGCTCTCCCTCTCTCTCCTCCTCCTCTCTCTGCCCTCTATCTCTCTCCCTCTATATCTCCCTCTCTCTCCTCCTCCTCTCTCTGCCCTCTATCTCTCTCCCTCTATATCTCCCTCTCTCTCCTCCTCCTCTCTCTGCCCTCTATCTCTCTCCCTCTATATCTCCCTCACTCCTGGCTGGCTGAGAAAGACGGAATGAGGGACAGACAGACAGACAGACAGACAGACAGACAGACAGACAGACAGACAGACAGACAGACAGACAGACAGACAGACAGACAGACAGACAGACAGACAGACAGACAGACAGACAGACAGACAGACACACCGACCGACCCACCCACCCACACTCCTCACAGACTCAGCTATCCCAACAAAGCACTGTTTTCCTGAGTAATTTCAGGACATAGAAGTGTAGGTGTATATGTTTAAAATAGCATCCTGGTATTGTCTTGTGGAAGAAGTAAACTTTTGTGTCCTTAGTGTTATTTCCTTATTATTACTGTGGATAACGTAGGTAACAGGCTAGCACTTCAATGTGGATTGAAATTAAACTGCCTTTGGCCTTTCACAGCCTTTTACCTTCACAGCCTTTTACCTTCACAGTGGGGAATTCAATATCAGAGACAGGGGTGGGGGGGGGGTGGGGGGGGGTAGACAGCAGTCAAAAGGGCAGGCAGGAATGACACAGCGCTGCTCCACTGGGTAAACAGCCTCCACATGAATTATTATCTAAGCCAAAAACTATTTAAATTTACCTTGTAAAATTGAATACTTGATTATTCATTCACTTAGTTTTACTCACCAAAGGCCAAGCAAGTGGTGGCCTTTTCGCTGGCAGCTTCAATGTCTAAGTTGACGTGATACGATGTTACATTAAAGTACACTTCCTGTGTTCCTGAATGATTAGTGTGTGTGTGTGTGTGTGTGTGTGTGTGTGTGTGTGTGTGTGTGTGTGTGTGTGTGTGTGTGTGTGTGTGTGTGTGTGTGTGTGTGTGTGTGTGTGTGTGTGTGTGTGCGTCTGACACATTTCTACCGTGATTAATTGCTCGGCGGGATTGAACAAGTGTGTTTAATTAAATCCTCAGATAATGTCAACATTTACAATGTGTACGTTGCCCGGGTGAGAGAGGTTCAGCTTCCTACACACCACCCTGTAAATATTGCCTACGATTAATCAATGTGTACATGTCGTAACACATGCCACCCTTTGGGTAAATCACAATCGTTGCTCCATTGTATAATGATTTTCACTTGATACGGTTTGTTTTCACAGTTGTGGGTGGTGTCAAATGGTGTCATTTTGAGTCATTGAGACCTGATAGAAGCTCTCTTGAGCAGACTCTTGCACAAACTACCCCCATTATGTATACAACCTTGTGTCTGAGCTCAACTTTGACCTCTCTCTTGACCCGTGTCTAACCTTTAAACTCTCTCTCCTCTCTCAGGCTACCACCACAGCCTCCCATCCTCTCCGTACACCTCTGGGCCAGAGGGTCAAAGGTTACCCACATCGAGCACTCAGTCCTCAGAGTTCCTGAACCACGGTGGTTCCACCAAGGTCCTCCTCGTCATCTGCAATACGGCAGGCTCTGGCCAGCAGGCCATCAGGTGAGTCAGGTTTGGTTGATTGGGTGGGAGTCTGGATTGGTTGTTTGGGTCGGAATCTTGATTGGTTGGTTGGGTGGGATGGAGGGAGGCCATTTTGAAAATATGAGATGTTAGGTGTGAATCAAACTAGCCTTTTTATTTTATAGTTGGTTTTATACTGGCGAAACAGTATCTCTTGGTTGAACAGAGGAGTTATGATAAACGATGTCCACCAACAGTTTGTACATTGTATATTTTATAAGGGCAAAGGCTCTGCTATCTCTTCACTAGTTCTCAGCTGTGACGTGTACCCACTGGGCCCAAGGGGACGTGCTCCCAGTTCCATTTTCCAGTTCCAAGTCACATTACAGAGAGGTTGTGTTTACACAGGCAGAACAATTAACAATTTTCCCACTAGTTGGTATTTTGACCAATCAGATCAGCTCTTTTGCCAATACTTGTATGTCATCATTTTTGGACATGTTTTAAAACATGTATTTTTTCCTTCTGAGAATCAAAGGGAGCATCGCTCCTGAGAGAAACCAAATACTGTAAATCCCAGTAAACAGTTTTGAATTATTCAGAGAGAGAGAGAGAGACAGAGAGAGAGAGAAAGAGGGAGAGAGAAAAGGGCTGTAATAACACTCCAGCCAACTGCCCACTATTAGCCCATGCCTGTCAATCAAAAAGTCATTTGGAGTTTTGTATGCTGTCACATCTGTTCTCCCTCCTCCACATACTCCTGTTGAGTATGTGTGTATGCTTGTGTGTGTTTGTGCGTGTGTGTGTGTGTGTGTGTGTGTGTGTGTGTGTGTGTGTGTGTGTGTGTGTGTGTGTGTGTGTGTGTGTGTGTGTGTGTGTGTGTGTGTGTGTGTGTGTGTGTGTGTGTGTGTGTACGGGGGAACAGATGAGCAGTCAGCTTGTTAATGTCAGGATGATATTTGAGTACCTGTGGAGGCCCCATCCAAGCCCTGTCTGTCTCTGTTTCACCCCATGGGAGAATGGGGGTCTGTTTATGCCCCCTGACTGGCACATGCCAACTGTGGTTAACCCAGATTGCTGCCTGTTTGACAGAAACCCTCTCTCTCTTTCCCGCAACTGTCTTTACAACGGAGGAAAAACCTACCGATCATAACCACATAATGGTGTTAATGCACTGCTGTGGTTGATGTTGGGCCAGTTTCCCAGACACAGATGAAGCTCAGTTCTCCAGGAATGTGTCCACGTAACCAGCCTGTTGAGTAGTTATATCTTGGGCATCATTTTAGGATGTTCATCCTGGGCTCACCATGTGTCTAATAGAACCATTGAATGGATGATCATCATAGATGGCTAATCTGTAGGAAGACTTCCCATAACATGAAACATTGGTTTACCTGCTCCCTCTAATAAACCGGTTTTGAGGGATGGGATGGCACTGGTTGCAAGGACAGACTATGTTTCATACAGACGCACTAGGGGCGTACGTGCACACACACACACACACACACACAGAAGTCTCAAAACAGCCTCCACCAGTTTAATGAGAAAAACAATCTAAGCAGTAGATTCCCTAATTCTTTGAAGGTGGATTAACTGGAATATGTTCAATTCATTGAATGAAAATATTTTCTTCTATGTTTTCTCATCCGGACCACTGACCAGTTCTCTCTCAAATCCACACAATGCTATTGGAAATGTATATCCATCATTTAAACAATGACATTCTCAGCCAAAATGTTCTCATGCCTGAAATATGCTCACAATGCTGCATTGAACATACTGTCTTTCTCTTCACTTGTAGTCCTGTGGTCATTAAATACATATTGAGTTGAGAGACCTGCTTAACTACGTTTTACATTCAAAACACCAAAGGGTTGTAATGTACTCTACTTTACTCAAATCCAAACAAGTTTGCCTCCTTCAAACAACTGCAGAATAACATTGTCTTGTTTCTCCCCTTCTGTCTCCCTCTCTACCTCTCCTTCCTCCTCTCGCTCATCTCTCTCTCTCTCTCTCTCTCTCTCTCTCTCTCTCCTCTCCCCTCCATCCTTCTCCCTCTCCTCTCCTCTCTCTCTCTCTCCCTCTCTCTCTCCTCTCTCTCTCTCTCTCACCTTCACCCCCCCCCCCCCCCCCCCAGGTTTGGTCCTCCCTTCCTCATGAGCGAGGATCGTACCCTCTCCTGGGACCAGCTCCAGCAGAGTATCCTCAGCAAGCTCTGCTACCTGATGCTGAACGGATCACAGGCTCAGGTCAGTTAACACTGTCAACCACTGGTCACTACCATTCATTTACTACTACTGTTTCCTACTGTTTACTACCTGAAACACTAGTACACTAGTCCACCTGAACAACCTAGTGCTACTATCACCAGAAATAACATTCAGCCTATCAATATGCAGTTAATGGAGAGTGGAGATCCTAATGATCCAGTGAGTCTCTCATGCACACACCCCCTCTAGCATGACATCTGCATGCACATAATGACGTATGCAGACACTCTCACGACACAAGCCACCGTGGGTGTGCGTGTTACCGTGCGTGTGCCCTTGAGTCCTCAACAACTTCCTGGAAAAAATAACCCCGTCTCGAGAGTGAATTGGCCTCAATTACAAACGGGAGTCTTTCAATTAACCGGAGTGGACCTTCCATTTACACCCAGTCAGTTTAGACTCTGCCTGAGACACAAGGAGGAGTGACACAGCAGATAATGTAGCTGCCAATGGAGTCCAGGACAGACCCATAGTTCTCACACCATAGCAATACATGCACTGAGCAGAGTGGGGGAGTTAGGTCAGCATCCATACATCTCACTGTGGCTTCTGCCCTGATAACACACAGATTTACAGAATACAGGGAGTGCCTGAAGACTAGACCGGTATGTCCTCAGTTTGTTACAGTGGATCCACTCTAGAAATTATAAGTTGTAACAATGAGCCCATTTCCCTCACCATTATGTATTTACTATACACTATAGGGCTACTCAATACACACATTATGCAGGACCATGGTCACCAACCTTCTTGGAGTTGAGATCACTTTCTGAGTCAAAATGCAAGCCGAGATCTACCGTTTCATTTTTTTGCGGGGGAACATAACTTAAAAAATGGAAGCCTAGGCAACATTAACCTATTAAAAAACAGTACTGTGGTAATGAGGTGTGTTCAGTAGGCTATAGGCCCAAAACATTATCACTGCATATTGCCATACCAGTTGTTCTTCTCAGACCATTTCTTTGTTATATTTAAATCTGAGGTAGGCTATAGGATCATACCCGTAATATAACAGTTGTTGTATTACTTGTGAGGCACAGCTGAATGAGCATACATTTAAATAATTAGCTTATTTTTATTTTGCTGGACTGATGGAGCCTGCATCTGATGGTCAGTCTCAGCGGAGGGAGAGAGCAGCCGACTGAGGATCCGCCTCTCAACGTCCCTCCGCTCTCCCAAGCCTATTGATACACTTTGCTACTCATTCATTGCAGCTGCAGTGCTGGTTGTAGCGCTAGTGGAAGTAGGAAGAATGTGCATTTTATAGTTTATAAAAGTGTTGAATACAAAGTGTTGACAGTGTTGAGTTAGAACTTAAACATGAACTCACTCATAAAAACAACAGCTCTTTGCTGTATTCGTTGACAGTCTCTCTCTAGTCATGGTTTTAAAAGTTAAAAAATCTTACAGTATCAACTTTGCTGAAGCTTTCTTTTACGCCTTCTACGTTACTGCAGACACGGTAATCTGAGCCATCCGATTGGCCAGTGGTAGGCCTATAGTGCACTTGATTTGCTCCCCCCGAGCCCGCCGTGAAGGCAGAGTTTTTACCTTCAGAACACGCCCCCTACCCGGTGCGCAGGGCAGCTGAATCGGGTTCACCAACCGCCAACAGAGCGAGAATATTAACGTAAGGCTTTATCGTTGGGTCTTTTACAGAAATGTTTGCCGATTGACTAGGAATGCCTTGGAGATCGACCAGTCGGTGACCACTGCTATAGACCATGGAGTTCAACACTGCCACAATGACCCCTTGACCCTTTCTTTTTATACACACAACACACAACTATCCTCTGCTCCTAAGGCCGGCTTCCCTGTCGTTATGGGAGACGCCATGGTGATATTGCGGTGTTTGACAAGGAGGCCTTATCCAGAGCAAACAGCCCTGGGCTCAAAGTCTCCGGTACTGCTAAGGCTGATAAGCCCCAGACAAGGTCCTGCCATCACAGAGAAGAAACTATTTCTTTACACCTAGTGTTGACACACGGATCTGTATCTCCACGGCAACAAGCTCCTTGTCAAGTTAACTCTGTCAAGCTGTGTGACAATCAACTGTTTCCCTTTACTTCTCATTCATAGCAAAGCTGTATGCAGACTGAATTCCCAGTTAAGTTCCAGGACAGAATTATTGTTTGGTATTTACGTGTATTTGAGGTGTTTGTTTGACTCCCTGGGAGATTTTTCACTTCAAAGTGAGGTTTGTCCGGCTTTCTTATGCCATGTTTTGTGGAAGAGGAAATTCATAAGATGTTGTGGCGCCCCCTGTGGTTTTCTCGACAACATACAGTTCCTTCAGAAAGTATTCATACCCCGGGACACATTTTGTTGTGTTACAGCCTGAATTCAAAATGGATTAAATAGATTTTGTATCTCAGCCATCTACAGACAATATCCCATAATGACAAAGTGAAAGCATGTTTTTAGAAAAATATGTTTTGACCACTATACACTACCCTGTATCACCACCAAAACTAGCAGGAAAGAGGAAGGAAGAGATTGCTTTAAAGATTTGTCATTTACAGGTAATACACCAGTGAAATTAGTATATGTGAGGAGAAGTGTCTGTTATAGTCAGTCTCTGATGTTTAAGTTTTAAAGGTCCAATGCAGCCGTTTTTATCTCAATATCAAATAATTTCCCCAATGGTTTGGTAAGTTTCTCGCCACACCATGTGTTGTAGAGGTCAGATCTTGCACTCGTTAGATCCCACATTACATGAAAGCTTTAGTACCCACCTACGTATGAGTCATTCCAGCATTGTGTCAACTTCAGTCTGCAGTATGCTCCTAACTGTTGGATCAAATCTACAAGACAGATTACTTTGAGTTTCAGAGAGGAAAGATATCCTATGTGTGTTGGAAATGGCACCATTCAGAAGTAGTGTTCCCTATGTAGGGAATAGAGTGTCATCCAGGCTCTGGGTATTTTCTACACCATACAGTTTGTTGTTCCTCACGAGCAGTGTTTTTAAAAAATAATTTTTGTCTGTACCCAACAAATACAAACATTTGCTGAAAAGGAAGCTAGGATATTCTGTCCTCAAGGCTTTGTCAGTTTAATATTTAATCCCACTTGATTTGTCCCTAATCCAAACAGATTAAAAGTAGTACAAATATCCTCAAGAAAGACAGTGATATGACATGAGATCTTCACAGGTATTAAATAAACAGGTGTTTATCTATTCTTCAGCACACACACACAAACACCTCCTCCACTCACTTTCCCTCCATTCTCCCTCATCCAAAGAAGTTCCCTCGAGTTCCAAACTTCCCTCAATCTCACTTATAAGCTCAGCCTAATTGCTCATCAACGAATGTTCATTATGGTCCACTCCCCCAAACAAAACACCTCTTTGCCGTTTTCATTTGATGGTTACAGTCTTATTAACTAGGGTCTCGTCCCAAATGGCACCCTATCCCCTACATAGTGCACTACTTTTGACCAGAGCCCTATGGCTCTAGTAGTGTACTGTGTAGTGAATAGGGTGCTTTTTGGGGTGCACCCTTACTCATTTATTTCTCTGTATGCTTGGCTGCTTGGCTCTATTCTCCAGCGGCCTTCATTCCAAATGAGACCATTAGGTTTAACTTGTAACGTGATTCTCCTCTCTACCTTCTAATAATTGAGCCCCTCTTGTCTAATTCATCTCCTAATGCACCTTGTTCAGTCAAGG